>JAODUO010004665.1:0-10298 GCA_025642075.2 Ridgeia piscesae
ACTTAAAAAGGGGTTTAAAACCTTCCCATCACTTGGGATTAAAAAAAAATAAAACTTTTTTTTTTTAAAAAAGTTTGAAATTTTGGTGCCCGGAATTTTGGAGGAAGTTCATGCAAAAAATTTGAGTTGTAAAATTTTTTTTAAAAAAGGGAAGTCAATTTTTAACAGTTCTCATGGTGTAAAGCCCAAAAAAAAAAATTGGAAAGGTAAAATTTTTCATTATAAATTATTCTCAAAAACTAGGAAATCATGAAAAATTTTTCCCCCACACCTTCCCCCTAGTTATTAATAATGGGCAAATTTTAGGGAGAAAATTTTACTTTCAATTTTATATAAACTTTGTTTGTACCAATGAAAATTTATTCTGATTTCTCCGGACAAAAATTAAAGTGATTTCCAGGGGTTCAGGGTTATCAACTTACCCATGGCTAAGGCAATGCCTTAAAAACTTAAAAATTTTTTAAAAATTTAAAAATTTTTTAAAAGTTTAAAAGGGATTTTTAAATTGGGTTTTCAATGGGAAAATTTAAATTTTTTTTGGGGGTTTTTTTTTTGTAAAAAAAAAGGGAAATTTTTAAAAAAATTTTTTTGATACCCAATAATTATTTATTTTTGAACATTTTTTTTAAAAATTTTTTTTTCTTTAAATGTTTAAATTTTTAAAAAAAATTTTTTTTAAAAAAAAATTTTTGATTCCAAAATTTTTTTTTTTTAAAAAAATTTTTTTATTTCAAAGAAAAATTTAAAAAATTTTTTTAAAAAAAAAACTTTTTTTGGGGAAAAAAATGGGAAAACCCCCTTTTTTGGGGCCCCCAAAGGGGTTTTAACCCCTTCCTTTAAAAAGAATCTTTAAATAAATAAAAAATTTTAATACAGCTTACTAAACTTTTTTTTTAATCCCCTTTAAATAATTTTTTTTAAAGTAAAAAAATTAAAAACTTTGAAATCTTGAAATACCATGAAAAACAAAAAAGGCCTCTCCCTTGGGGGGTTTCATAAAAGTAATTTCAGATAACAATATGTTAAGGGTTCCCAAAACGATAAATTTTTTATACATCATTGAAAAAAAAAAAAAAAATTATGACATTATTCGTTTATCGAATAAGAAGATAAACCCTCTTTTACAAGAAGTTAAATAATCATCTTTACAATTACATAACTACTATGACAAACTGTTTTTTGTTTTTCCCAAACCCTGGGGCTTCCCAAAGGTGCCCCCCGGTTTAAGGGATGGGGCCACTAGGGGGCGATAGAGTTGATAGACCTTTAGAACGACCCCATCTGTGAAGTCCCACTTGATCAATGTCTTGTCCAGCGAACAGGAGAACAACTACAGAAAGTAGAATGTAAACAATGGTATCTGGGACAAAGTGTCTATACCTTACAAGCCTGTAGAAGTGCATATAAAATAATTCTTGCTAAAATGCTGTCTATTAATATCAGTAAAGCCACCTAACCCTTGAAAGGGTGATCTAGAAAAAAAAACTGCCATGGACTCTGCTAGGGTTGCAGTAAAAAAAGTAAATTAAAAAAGTAAATGTAGGTTGTTAAATAACGTAGTATCCAATCCTCGGGATTGCTCAAAGAACTTTACACCATGGCAGACCTGTTCAATAAAACACCATCTTGACTTCTCTTGGAAACATCCAGCCATGCTGCTATTAATGCATGAAGACTATCAACGTACACAAATATCCCCACTGTCTATAGCCAGGTACTCATTCATACAGCTCAGTGAGCTGGAGCGATGTAGAATAATCAAAACTTGCCCAAGGTTTGACTTGGCACCACAGGTTTTGAACTTGGGTTCTCTAAGTCAAGAATCCAAAGGTGTGCCTAGTACTACCTAGCTACTGCGCTAGTATTTAGAGTGACCAATGGTCAAGGGCACAGACCTGATACTGGTTGGCCGGGTTGATCTGGATGCTTGTCACGCATGCTGTGTGATGTCTCAGCTCTTGAACACATTCCCCGCTGACTGTGCTGAGAACTTTAACAGCATTGCCACTCACACACAAGAGATACCTGCACATACCGACAGAAATGTTATCAGCATTGCCACTATCACACAAGAGATACCTGCAAATAGAGACAGAACGTTAACAACAATGCCACTTGTACACAAGCTTAGCTTTGTGTAGTCCACCTATCATTTGGACGGGCAGAACCCGTTGTGGACGGGTAGGTATATTGGTATACCGAAATATCACTGGATGGGTAAATAAAGGACTTGGGTGTTCGCGTGTGTTTGTACTTGATTTTAGCAGGTCATACTTATAATCACAGGACGGGGGGGGGGGAAATTATCATTTTTTCTAAAAAAGAAAAAATTTTTTCCCCCTTAAAACCCACGTAATCCCAAATGGGGGTGGGTTTAAATTTTTTTCCTTTTTCCCCCAAACCCCGCTTAAAATTAAATTGTACGATTAACAAAAACCCGCAAAAGGGGGAGGGAAAAAAAAATGTTAACACTTTTTTCAGGGAAATTATATTTGAGCCAAAAAGTTTGACCGGCCCAAAACTACTGTTTTGCCCCCCCAGGGCCCCCATTTCCAAAGACCCTCAACGCTGTTTTTCCCTTTCCTTTTTAAAACGTTGGATTTTGTTGCACAGCCATTGCAGTCAGGATGGTGAAAATGAGCCCAGAGATGAAGCAGAGGGTGACAACAGTAGTCGATGTTGCAAAGACGTGCTTTCACTGGGGATTCATTCCCACAGTGCTTTATCTAGGTACTGACCTTGTATTATCGCTCAAATTTGGAAGGGTCACGTCAAAATTCATGTCATTAGCGATTACCAAGATACTAGTTCTTGTGTATTTGTGCAGTCAACATCATTTTGTTGGTTTCTTGAGAATGAGATCTCGGGCTCGGCTTAATGAGAATTTTCCATTTCCATGCAAGGAACAATTTGGCATCTCTTCTGAAAGATACAGACAGCGTCGTAGCCGGCGTAGGGTGACGCAAAATGCCAAATCAAGTTTCCACGTAGCAGCCAAACCACCACCTGAGAGCACTGCTAACTGCTCGACAACTGTGGCTGTGCCCCTAAATGATCAAACAGTATCCTATATGGCATAGGCATAGGGAAGACATGATTAGATTAGAACTGTCATAATGTTATGACAAGTTCCATAATAAATTACATCATAACATGTCCTAGATAATGTCACAAGTTGCAAGGGACATTTATAACTACTGCCTGGTACTACTGAAAAACAGAAAAGAAATTAAATTTATTTTCTGTTTTTCAGTAGTAACTGGCAAAATATCTTGGCATAACCCAAAACCCTTTTGGTACTAAATAACATTTTTTAAAAGCAAATATACATCCCTTAAAGAAATTTTAAAGTCTTGTCAATCCAAATAAAAATTCGGGACCCCCCCAATTTTAAAAGTTTTTTAAAATTACTAAAAAAATTTTAAAATGGGGGGGAAAATTTTTGCCCCACAAAAATAAAAGGGGGGCCCAGCTTTGATGGGGGACTTTTCCGAGGGAAAGGAAAACAGAAAAAAAACAAATCTTTAAAAACAAAAAAGTTACTAAAGCATTCTTGCCTTATTTTTAAATTAAATTTGTACTTCTAAAATTTTTCCCAAAATTTTGGGCCTTTTTCCGACTTTGAACTCCCCCCTAAATATTTTTTGTTTGTTCAAAAAAAAAAATTTTGTTTTTTCCTTTGAAGGGGGCAATATTTCAGAATTTTTGCATATTTCCCTTTTTTTTAAACTATAACCCTTTAGGCCTTTTTAAAAATACCATACCCCAGGGGGGAAAATTTTACTCAAAGTTCTGCCGGGGCCAGTTTTTTTCCTAAAAAAGGAAAAATTTTAAATTTAAAGGGGATTTTTTTTTAAATTTTTACCCTGTTTTTAACCCCTTTATTTTTGGAAAATCAAAAACAAGAATAAAATGGGTCTTTGGAAAAAATTTTTGGGGGAAATTCCCCACACAGAAAAAAAACACTTTTTAATTTTGGGTTTTAATTTGCACTCCCAAAAGGGATTTCATTTTGTTTAAAAGTTTTGGGTTTGGAAAAAAACCTTGGGGGGTTTGCCACCAGGAAAAGTAGGCTTTTTTTTTTTAAATTCTGTTTTTTATGTTTTTTTAAAAACCATTTTCCTTTCCGGGAAAATTGGCCAGGTTGCCCCAAAAATTAGGCTTTAGCCTTTAAAATTAAAAAAAAAAGTAAAACCCAATTAAATTTAAAAATTTTTTAAAGGCCCCGGGTTCCGGGTTTTATTGCTGGAAATGGTTTTCCCTGGGGTTAAACCCTTTCCCAAAAAACCAAATTTTTTAGAATTAAAAAAATTTTTTTGGGAAAATTTTTTCTTAATTTTCAAATTTAAATTTTATGATAAAATAAATTGAATTAGTAACTACCCAGTAATCTAGTTTGGTGGCAGTCACCCAGACAGCCATTTCCAGCAATACCTGGCAACGGGCCTTTGAAATTAAATGATGGGTCACTGCTAATTAAGCTATGCCTAATGGTCAACTGGCCAATTCGAGGAGTGGTAGCACATGCAAGACAGAATTTAGACAAGCTCACTCAAGTGAAAGGTTGGATAACTACCTGAGTATTGACAGTGGTGGCATCCCAGGTTCACTTCCCTTTTGAAACCCTAAAACAAACCAAAATGAAATTGGTTCAATTATATCAATTATAAACAGAAACATTTTGACAGTGGTAGCAACTCTATTGAGTATTGGAATGCATGGGACATTTATTCTTCGTCCGGATACTGCCTAGCCTCAACATGCCGAGGATAAAGGCGGGCGAACAGGAAAAATCATAAATATTTTTTTCTTTTAGGGTGCAATGCAATATATCAGAACAGTAATTAGTGCACGTAAACAGTAATGCGTGCAAAAGAACTAGTTATTTTAAAAAAAGTGGAATAATGAAAAGTCTGAAATTGCTTTTAAAAGGGAAATCAATGTTGTTTTTATTTACAACATGTTGAGGGAGGGAGTTCCAAAGTCGAATGGTACTTGGGAAAAAAGAATACAAGTGGTAATTACATCTGGAGTGAGGGATAAGGTAAGACAAGGAATGCTGTTTTCTAGTAACTGTGTTTAAAGAGATATGTTTTTGCTGGTATACCCGCTAAGCCATTTGCTATTTTATATATCATGCATAGTTTTGCATCATTTTTTCAGTCGGATAGGGATCTCCATCCTAATGTCTGGAGCATATTGGTTACACTTGAGGTATTGTGATGGCGATGTAGGATATATCGAGCTGCACAGCGTTGGATCATTTCAAGTTTGTTTATCTGTGAAATGGTGTAGGGGTCCCAGACAGTACAGCTGTTTTCCAAGATAGGTCTGACAAAGGTGAAGTAAGCCTGAATTTTTATTTGGATTGACAAGACTTTGAGATTTCTGTGAAGGAAGCCTAGTGATATATTTGCTTTTAAAGAAATGTTATTTATGTGGGCATTCCACCAAAGGTCTGAATTTATGGTTATGCCAAGATATTTTGCCAGTTACTACTGAAAAACAGAAAATAAATTTAATTTCTTTTCTGTTTTTCAGTAGTACCAGGCAGTAGTTATAAATGTCCCTTGCAACTTGTGACATTATCTAGGACATGTTATGATGTAATTTATTATGGAACTTGTCATAACATTATGACAGTTCTAATCTAATCATGTCTTCCCTATGCCTATGCCATATAGGATACTGTTTGATCATTTAGGGGCACAGCCACAGTTGTCGAGCAGTTAGCAGTGCTCTCAGGTGGTGGTTTGGCTGCTACGTGGAAACTTGATTTGGCATTTTGCGTCACCCTACGCCGGCTACGACGCTGTCTGTATCTTTCAGAAGAGATGCCAAATTGTTCCTTGCATGGAAATGGAAAATTCTCATTAAGCCGAGCCCGAGATCTCATTCTCAAGAAACCAACAAAATGATGTTGACTGCACAAATACACAAGAACTAGTATCTTGGTAATCGCTAATGACATGAATTTTGACGTGACCCTTCCAAATTTGAGCGATAATACAAGGTCAGTACCTAGATAAAGCACTGTGGGAATGAATCCCCAGTGAAAGCACGTCTTTGCAACATCGACTACTGTTGTCACCCTCTGCTTCATCTCTGGGCTCATTTTCACCATCCTGACTGCAATGGCTGTGCAACAAAATCAACGTTTTAACAGCTCGAAAGACACACCGCACGAGATGTCGTACGCCCGAAATGAGAAGGAAGAACAGCGTTGATTGGCTGAACTCTGCCCGCAATCATGGCGGCCGATGGAGAAACGAGCGAGAGTGACAAATTATCAGTAGTTTTACGGGCCGGTGCAAGCATTGTTGGCTCGAAACCTATAATTTCGCATGATACAAAGTTAGTGTTAACATTTTTGTTTCGATACTATTATGCGGTTCTTGTTAATCGTACATATCTAACGTTCTGCAGTACCGCATGGTACCGTGTGGGCGATAATAGCCGAACATGATCAATCATAAACACGTTTTTCTGTTTCTGATCCTTTGGGTTTCAGTCGGATTTACAGGTATCTCATGTGCGTGGGTTTGAAGCTTTTGTGCAGAATAAAAGTTTCGTCTGTCAGAATATTTTTGGCAGACACATGAATGATAACTCACATATCCCCACACACAACCCCCACACAAGCCAGTCGATCGGTGTGATTATAAGTATGACCTGCTAAAATCAAGTACAAACACACGCGAACACCCAAGTCCTTTATTTACCCATCCAGTGATATTTCGGTATACCAATATACCTACCCGTCCACAACGGGTTCTGCCCGTCCAAATGATAGGTGGACTACACAAAGCTAAGCTTGTGTACAAGTGGCATTGTTGTTAACGTTCTGTCTCTATTTGCAGGTATCTCTTGTGTGATAGTGGCAATGCTGATAACATTTCTGTCGGTATGTGCAGGTATCTCTTGTGTGTGAGTGGCAATGCTGTTAAAGTTCTCAGCACAGTCAGCGGGGAATGTGTTCAAGAGCTGAGACATCACACAGCATGCGTGACAAGCATCCAGATCAACCCGGCCAACCAGTATCAGGTCTGTGCCCTTGACCATTGGTCACTCTAAATACTAGCGCAGTAGCTAGGTAGTACTAGGCACACCTTTGGATTCTTGACTTAGAGAACCCAAGTTCAAAACCTGTGGTGCCAAGTCAAACCTTGGGCAAGTTTTGATTATTCTACATCGCTCCAGCTCACTGAGCTGTATGAATGAGTACCTGGCTATAGACAGTGGGGATATTTGTGTACGTTGATAGTCTTCATGCATTAATAGCAGCATGGCTGGATGTTTCCAAGAGAAGTCAAGATGGTGTTTTATTGAACAGGTCTGCCATGGTGTAAAGTTCTTTGAGCAATCCCGAGGATTGGATACTACGTTATTTAACAACCTACATTTACTTTTTTAATTTACTTTTTTTACTGCAACCCTAGCAGAGTCCATGGCAGTTTTTTTTTCTAGATCACCCTTTCAAGGGTTAGGTGGCTTTACTGATATTAATAGACAGCATTTTAGCAAGAATTATTTTATATGCACTTCTACAGGCTTGTAAGGTATAGACACTTTGTCCCAGATACCATTGTTTACATTCTACTTTCTGTAGTTGTTCTCCTGTTCGCTGGACAAGACATTGATCAAGTGGGACTTCACAGATGGGGTCGTTCTAAAGGTCTATCAACTCTATCGCCCCCTAGTGGCCATCTACGTCACTGCAGCCAGTGATACAACACTTCTGGTGAAGAGAAAAGTTGCAGCCAAAGGTTTGACCAAAGCAACTTTTGAACACCGTTTCAGGGTTAAATGAGGAAATTATACTAATAAAAACTGCACACTGTTTGTCATAGTAGTTATGTAATTGTAAAGATGATTATTTAACTTCTTGTAAAAGAGGGTTTATCTTCTTATTCGATAAACGAATAATGTCATAATATTTATTGTTTTCACATGTATGTATAAAAAATTAGTAGTCTTGTATTGTGGATACACAATGTGAACTACTCATCATGTTCATCATCGCAATTGATCATTTTATGAAACCTCACCTAAGAGGAGAGATGTTTCCATTTTGTTCTTCATCAACAGGTGGATAATGTCACAGCATTTCTTAATAGTTAATTAATTTTTTTCACTGGCTTATAAAATTATTTAATATTTGGGATCTACAACAAAACATGTTTCAGTAAGTCTCGTATTAAAAGTCCAGATTTATTTATTTCCAAAGATATAAACTTTTTACCAGAGACATGTGCAGTGAAATGATTGCTTCCTAACTTGCCTGTGTTGCAGAATGTGAACTGGTGAAGGTTGACTTGTCACAGTATGACCCTGACGTGATACCTCCCACAGTGTTCAGACAGTGTGGTCTTCGCGAGAACCAGGTCTCAGTCGGATGCAAGGTGATGGTCTTTCAAAAGGGCTGGGACAGATTCCATTAATTCAAGAATCTTTTCAGTTTAATTTATTCCACATTTTTCCATTACAGCTAGACATTAAATCCCAATTGTATTTCAATTCATTCTGAATGACGTAATGACTAAAAGTAATAAAATTATCAGCTGTCTGAAATCATATGTATAAAATAAAACAAATCGGAGTACACGTATTGGTTGCCCCTCTGCACTTGTTTGTATGTCATAAGCACGTAAATGACCAAGATAACCAAAATACTGTTAAAAAAAAGTGTTCCATCTGGATAAAGTATTTAAAATACATGCATATGGCAGTGCAGTTGAAATGCTGTACTCTTATTGAAGTCTACTGAGATGGTATATGGCCACAGAGAAACTTCTGCAGTTTTGATCCTATTTGGCTACACCTGTCAGATGAGACAGTAAGGCCATTAGTACTTTATACCTGCTGATTGTGCCAGGGACATGTAAACTTAGAGATCCCTCACAGGGGGATCAGCATTCAACTATTGTGGTTTCTATCCCGCCAGATTTTGTTGGAACTGCTTTCTGATCACATGATATAGCGTCTCCAAGCAACAAGTGTTTACAATAATAATGACATTGCAGAGTTTTTTTCAAATACATTGCTTATTTTTCAGTTACATTTTATAAGAGCATTGTCTCTCAGACCATGCAGGTACAGCTATGATAAGCCAGCTGATTTACCACCTGGCAAATAACACAAATATATTTTATGTACCGGGGAGTCCCAAATTCCCGTTTTATATATTTTTTGCATTGTGTACAATACAAAGACAATTTATATAAAATGTGAAAGTAAACACTTGTTCTCAACAACTATAACATTGCACACAGGTTGATGTAACTGAATGTTCTATGTTGTGCCGAAGTGTGTCTGGGTAAATTCCAAGTTTTTCATGTAGTTTCACATAGTTTATTTGAGATCACCCTCAATGGTGGGCATAAGTGTATAAATTGCGTACCGGGTTTTACCAATGTTTTTTCTGTTGTGCTTGTAGGGCACCTATGTAGCAACTGTTGGAAAAAGGGGTGTGACAGTTCACTCTTTTAAGAAAAATGTTACAACTACGTAAGTAAATTTTACATGTTACACTTGCCTCCGATGTAATTCCTTGGCACCATTTAAGTTTCACAACAGTTTTAATAAAAGTTTTATTTTTATTTTGCAATGCTACAGATAACCGATGAGGATGAGGAATATTTAACAATAAGATCCAGTGTTTAATGTCTCATTACGAGTTGTCAACTTATCCACCCATTAGGACTTTGGACTCCCGACTAAGAGAATCAGGGTTCAAATCCTATACTGTTCTGTCAACATTTCTACACTCTGCATTGCTCAGTTTACTCAGCTGTATGATGAGTACCTGGCTATAGACAATGGTGCATATTTGTGTACGAATAGTGTTTGCGCATTAATTGCAGCATGGCTGGATACTTCCCAGAGAAGCCGAGATGGTAGATCTGCCAGGGAGTAAAGTTTTAAGCACTGAGCAATGCTGAGAATCCGATACTGCGCTACATGACAATTTACCTTTTTGTATATGTCATGTGTATATATTATATTCTGGAAAGTCCAGTTGAAACTAGAATAACACATTTAATATTTCGGTCTAGTAGGAAAGCTGGGCTGACTCGGACAAATAAGGTCAACTGTTCATTCTATAATATTTGTTCGTTACTGCAGAAAGATTGTTACAAGTCATGACTGACCAATGGTCACCGTTTGATCACTATGAATTGTAGACACTTGATGGAGAAAGACAAGTACGAGTTGACATGTGTGGCCTGTCATCCGACGGAGTACTGCGTGGCCACGGGATGTGAGACAGGCGAGATCATTCTCTGGTGAGGTCATTT
>JAODUO010004668.1:0-11059 GCA_025642075.2 Ridgeia piscesae
ATTTTCCTGGCAACTTTTGTATTTAAATGGCCGTGAAGACATGATTAGACTCTATGGTGTATGCTTTCAAATAACTGTATAGAATAACCATAAATATATCAGAAATTAGACTAGTCGAGTAACCTAGCGATGCTTGGAGAATATCCCTATTCGCCCACGTTAATACGCTGTTTCATGTACACTTGGTACCTGTGTTAAACGGAGGCGATTTTCAAACACCAATCATTGAAAATAAATACAGAATTTTGTCGGCACCAGGCGATACCGTTGTAGATTAAAATTAATAATTAGCTTTACGATAATGTATAAAAACATGACATTCCAGTGATGGAACTCAACGTATAGCCATTTCAGATATTTTCAGATGATGACCCCCTTAATTCTCCATTTTTGAAAAAGTCTCAAAACACGAAACATTCTAATTGTTTGCCCGCCAGAGAATGTCAACAAAATTTCCCCCGGACTTTCCAGATTACAAATGTTTGTTTTCGAAATGGGGTTGGTTTCTGTTAAAAATAAATTTTTTTAATCCTTATAAAAAAAAAGTTTTCCAAAATTTTTTCCAATTTAACGACCCATTTTTTTATGACATAAATAGTTTGTTTGTGGGAGGGGACGGAAAGGGAGGACGCAACCCCGCACGGACGGAGGGGAGGGCGGGGACGGAGGGAGGACCGGAGGGAGGGACGGACGGGGACAGGGACGGAGGGACGGCCCCGGAGGGGAGGACGGACGGAGGGACGGACGGACGGATGGAAAGGACGGACGGAACAAAAAAGGAGACCCAAAAAAGGAAAAAAATTTCGAAAAGCCCAAGTTTTTCACGCAGTTTTATTGCCATCCACCGCCATTGAAGACTTATACAGCCTATCCGTTGTCGACTGCTTTGTAGGCTTATTCAGAGCCACGTTAATTGTCCGGTCAACCAATTCGTCTGAAAGAGACAAAACTACCTAGTATATCAATTTCGTCAAACAGGTGTTTGCTGATCACGAATGTGTTTGTGATGTATTGGTTAAATTGTAGAATCATTAAACAAGTTCTTCTGGGGTCATCTTCAAGCCTCACATAAAACACCAAATTATACTTCAAATTCTAACACAGTGTTGTCTAATTTACAGACGTATAACGCGACTATCAATAATTATCATAATGACATTTGCGTTTCGACGATTTTATCATTCGTAAATAATAATTCATATAGTACAACAATTACGGGATTCATAAAGTGACGAAATATTATTACTTAGCTATACAGTGAAAAGTAAACGTTTTAGCTCGTTTATTATCTATTATGTCATTATCACCGTGCTGCACATTAATCAATAACTGTATTTATGTTATAATAATAGTGATGTGATCTATTTATTATAGAGACAAACTTTACACAAAATCTTTGACACAGGTTAAATAGTTATGTAAAATGTGAAGAATTGTATTGATTTTCAAGAGGCCGTCGCAAAAGGTGTAAAAATGAAACTGATTAAACTTGGCACACTAGACTGCCAAAATAAAACTGAACTATCATGTAGTCAAACTAAGATGAACGCTGCTGTGCATAACTGAATGAATATTGAGATTTGTTTAGAGTCAAATTGAATGACTCCAGAGTTATATATATGTATATATATATAAATATATATAAAACGTATATATAGTTATAAAGTTACGTCAGTTTTTTATTTTGGCAGTCTAGCTTAGATGGTTTTAAAGTAAAGGCAGTTTGAAATTTGGGTGTTACACCTTTTGCGACGGCCTCTTGAAAATCAATACAATTCTTCACATTTTACATAACTATTTAACCTGTGTCAAAGATTTTGTGTAAAGTTTGTCTCTATAATAAATAGATCACATCACTATTATTATAACATAAATACAGTTATTGATTAATGTGCAGCACGGTGATAATGACATAATAGATAATAAACGAGCTAAAACGTTTACTTTTCACTGTATAGCTAAGTAATAATATTTCGTCACTTTATGAATCCCGTAATTGTTGTACTATATGAATTATTATTTACGAATGATAAAATCGTCGAAACGCAAATGTCATTATGATAATTATTGATAGTCGCGTTATACGTCTGTAAATTAGACAACACTGTGTTAGAATTTGAAGTATAATTTGGTGTTTTATGTGTGGCTTGAAGATGACCCCAGAAGACCTTGTTTAATGATTCTACAATTTAACCAATACATCACAAACACATTCGTGATCAGCAAACAGCTGTTTGACGAAATTGATATACTAGGTAGTTTTGTCTCTTTCAGACGAATTGGTTGACCGGACAATTAACGTGGCTCTGAATAAGCCTACAAAGCAGTCGACAACGGATAGGCTGTATAAGTCTTCAATGGCGGTGGATGGCAATAAAACAAATAGCGTGAAACAGCGACGTTGCAGTGCTACAATATATCGAAGTGACGCTCGATGGCATCTAACTCTGGGACGGGTCTACGTCATCAAGGAGGTGGTTATAACGAGCAGAAGAGACTGCTGCTGTAAGTGCAGACCATTATACAACGATGTTTCATTGTCCGTCCGTCCGTCCGTCCGTCCGTCCGTCCGTCCGTCCGTCCGTCCGTCCGTCCGTCCGTCCGTCCGTCCGTCCGTCCGTCCGTCCGTCCGTCCGTCCGTCCGTCCGTCCGTCCGTCCGTCCGTCCGTCCGTCCGTCCGTCCGTCCGTCCGTCCGTCCGTCCGTCCGTCCGTCCGTGCGTGCGTCCGTGCGTCCGTGCGTCCGTCCGTCCGTCCGTCCGTCCGCACAAACTAAACGTATTTATGTCATAAAAAACTGGGTCGTTGGAAGTTGGAAAAATTCTGAATACTTTTTTATTATAAGGATTAAAAAAAATCGTCATCGCTTAACAGAGGCACCAGACCAGCATTTCGAACAACATAACATCTACGTAAGGTCTGCAAATGTCGGGCTGAAATTTTGTTGACATTCTCTGGCGGGCAAACAATTAGAATGTTTCGTGTTTTGAGACTTTTTCAAAAATGGAGAATTAAGGGGGTCATCATCTGAAAATATCTGAAATGGCTATACGTTGAGTTCCATCACTGGAATGTCATGTTTTTATACATTATCGTAAAGCTAATTATTAATTTTAATCTACAACGGTATCGCCTGGTGCCGACAAAATTCTGTATTTATTTTCAATGATTGGTGTTTGAAAATCGCCTCCGTTTAACACAGGTACCAAGTGTACATGAAACAGCGTATTAACGTGGGCGAATAGGGATATTCTCCAAGCATCGCTAGGTTACTCGACTAGTCTAATTTCTGATATATTTATGGTTATTCTATACAGTTATTTGAAAGCATACACCATAGAGTCTAATCATGTCTTCACGGCCATTTAAATACAAAAGTTGCCAGGTATAATCCTATAAACGAATTTTACGTAATGCTAACGCTAATTTAATTTGCAATTCCACCAGTAGAGTAAGAGTAAGAGTAACTTTATTCGCAACGCAACATGTACTAGAACAAACATAAGCATAATAATAAATTGTCAGCATGTTGCACTGCATGGCTGTTACTTGGCTAAAAGTGACACCATCATCATTACAAATAACCATAATTACTATAGATATACAATACACATTTGTAGTATTACAACACAATACAACAGGAGAATTATCAATGTAAAATAACACATATTGTTAAACATCACCAAGACTATATTAATAAAATGAATATATAAAGTGTGTAGTTTGTCACTGTTTCTGGTGGTATCTGAGATGTTTTTATGTATGTAAAAAGCATGGATGAATCCAAATAAGATTTAGCATGACTTGGGCAAATTATAACTACGAAATAAAACGCTATGGTAAGTAGCACCTTAATTGCATTCTTGACATCTAGGGTTTAAACATATTACTTGACTTTTATAAGTGTCTAAGAAGAAAATACATATAACATTTGTTTAAACTTCGACCGGTGATTAACTTAACTTTTGTGTTCCATATTCTTGTAAAATTATATCTAGGTAGCCATTTGGCTTATCGAGAGTCCAACCTATCTATCTAAGTATACCCCGCCTGTGTTAGGTATATGTCGATTTTATGTTTAAATATATTAACACTACTAGCACCTACACAATCAGCTGATAATCTGTTCCATTCGTTTACTGTTCTTTGTGAAAATTTATTTTTTATAATATCTAGTCTACGCTGCTTCTTTGCTAATGTAACTCCATGTCCTCTAGGCCTTCTTCCTTGATCAGAAAAACAATTATTTCTGTTAATATTTACGTACCATTCATATTTTAAACACCTCAATCTGATCTCCCTTCAATCTTCTGGTTTCTATGTTGGTGCTAAACCACATTCTTTTACACGCATTTCATAACCAATATTCCTGAGTTTTTGTATCATTTCGTTGGTTGCTCTCCTTGTACTCTATCTAGCATATCAATATCCTTCTTGCGATATGGCTTCCATGCTTGTATAGAATATTCTAAGTGAGGCTTAACTACTGTTTTATGCAGCGGTATTATTAGTTCTTTTTCTTTGTACACTATATTTCGCCTAATTATTCCAAGAATTTGGTTTCCCTTCGCGGCTGCAATTCCACACTGCTCTGATACCTTCATGTCAGCACTAATAGTTAACCATAAGTCGTTTTCCTTTAAGGTAGTATTTAGTACAGTACTACCCATTGTATATTGTGCATCTTCATTCCCATATACTGTGTGGAGGCACTTACACTTTCCATATTTAAACAGCATTGCTGTACAATGAAGCATTTGGTTTTGTTGGTTGTTAGCTGTTGTTCGTAATGTGAGTATACGTGGTCCGCGAAGTGCTAAGGCTGAATGCGTCTTTTGTTTGTTTTTTGTTGCCGGAAGAGTGTTTCAGTGGATAAATCGCATAACAGTTGTTAATGTCAATGTTGTAATGTGCTGAGGTTGATGTCGGTGAGCATGGTTGTGATAGATAGATCCTGGGTGTCTAGAGCGGTAGTCTCCAGTGATGAAACGAGCTGCATGGTGTTGGATTCTTTCTAAGTTAACTATCTTCCCCCGATTGCATGGAACCCACACAATGGTTCCGTATTCTAAGACAGCGCTCACAAGGGCAATGTGTGCTGTCTGTTTACCGTTTATCGGACATCTGCGTATATTTCGTCTTTTAGGAAGATAAGTGTATTTGTCGGTATAATAGGCAACCGTCTGCAAACAGGCGGACTTGAGATTTGACGGATGTTTGTAAGTCATTTAAACAAAACAAAACAAACTGTCATTAAATATTGCTAAAACTAATTATATATTATTTGGCAGATATACCCATCAACAAGATGTTGCTATCATTATCAATAATGTTACTGTACAGATAGTTCAAGCCACTGCATTTCTTGGCGTCTTATTTGACGAATCGTTCAACTGGAAGAACCACATTAACATGGTGAAATCCAAGCTATCGAAAGTAGCATCTGTTATATACAAAGTTAGCCATTGTATCGACCACTCCAGCATGCGTACTCTATATTGTTCATTATGTTTACCTCACTTAACGTATTGTGGTGAAATATGGGGAAACACATATGTGACAAACATACAATATATTATATTAAAACAGAAAAGAGTAATTCGAATGATCCACCGTACCAATCGATGGGATCATACAAATAACCTATTCTACGAATATCGCATCCTTAAATTCAATGATATAGTTGAATTAAAAACAATTTTATTTATGTTTGATGCCTATCATAATGTTTTACCATACGATCTTCAACAGTTATTCATAAAATCTATTCCATTATATTCTGCACGTAGAACACATCAATTTATCAGAGAAAATGTCCGCATAAATATGAGAGCAATGTACTCGGCGTGAAATTGTGGAATTCTCTCAGCGAATTGCTTATTAGCATTATATACATTTAAACGTCATTACATTAATATTCTCATAGGCAAATATAACATTTAAATATACATGATTATAATGACAAATTTGCATTTGTTGTGTGCACGTATTTATTTGTTATGTAACAGCATCATTACAATTAAAAACTTAAGAATTGACACTTATCATTTTTTTATGAAAAGTGTTCACAGGGGTAGACACATATAAGTGTTTCACTTCATGTCTACTCCTTTTCAAAACATATTTCTTAATTGTATTTCATTCATGCCATTGACTTATTATTATTTGTATTGCTTGCTTTCTAATGTTGTGTGTTTATAAATGAATTTAATTTAATTTATATGATACAGAAAGAGCAAAGGCCCTAGGAACGCTAAAGTCAACGGGTATTTGTCTCGACATTTTCCGTTCGAGTACGACTTTCATCGTTCTTGTTCTCGTCAGGAATTTGTTTAGCCATAATGGGATAATTGTTTAGGAGTTTTGAGTGGGGGACGGTGTCAAAGGCCTTGCTAAAATCTAATACTGCTATGTCTGTCTGGGTTCCGGTGTCGAAGGACGAGAAAAGGTCATGCATGGTGATTAGAAATTGTGTTTCACAGGAGAATTCTACTCTGAAGCTGTGGTTGAGGTCTGTTAATATGTTGTATTCTTCAACTTCAAGGTAAGTCATAAAGTGGCGGTAGATGATGTGTTCAAGGATTTTACATGGAACATATGTATGGGAGATGGACGATAGTTTTCTGGTAGGTGTTTATCTCCTGTGGTAGGCGTTTATCACGTTTGCAGTGCCCCAGTCAGGGTAAGACCGCTGTGTCCAATGATCGTTGGTCAAGCCCATATATTTTGTGGGGATTGATGTATTTGAGTAATTTGCTTACTCTGGCTGTGTTGATGTTGTTATCACTTATAATTGGGTGTTGTTGAGAGGCAGATCCACCATATCTGGTGAAGACATTCTACAACTGGTCCAGGGGGATCTCGACCTTCTCCTAGCTGTAACACACCAGTGAACCGGTTTTTTTCAGGGGGCTTCTCCAATGTTGTCTTGTTTTCTGCTTTTAATATACTTCAAGAAATGCGTTGAGTTGTTTGTCTGGAGTCCTTGGGTTATGATGTTGTTGATGTATTTCAATTCTGCTTTACGCATATTTCTCCTACATATACTTGGATGAATTTGTACTTTGTCCAGTTGTTTGTTTTCTGTGCTTCCTTGTATAGTCTTCTCATCCGATTTAGTAGTCGATGCAGCTTCACATTTAACCATGGGAGGTTGCATCGCCTGGAGCTCAGTTTTGATGGGATATGTTTGCCAATATATTATGTTAGGATATTCTTGAAAGTTGACCACAGTGATTCGGTGCAAGCAGCTGTGGCGTATAGGGTTTTGATTTTATTTGACAGGGTGTTAATGTCGGCATTAAGGATTACCCTGTCATCGCGAGCAACTGGTAGATCTGTCTGCGATTATTATTTATATAATCATATATAGAGTGTGTTACTATTGTAGGATTTGTAGTGAAGATCCGGTCTAACAACACACTTTCTCTAGTGGAACCAATGTGGACTTGTTTCATTTGAGCAATTTCTGTTATGTCAATGAGGGATTGTAAGGTGGCTCGGTCTGGGCTACAGGTGTCGGGGCAGTTGAAGTATCCGCAGAGGTTATATATAGTTTAGGGATGTTTCAAGGTCGACACAGCCATAACACGAAGGTTTTTTGTACCATCAAAGGACTGTGAAAAGAACCTATTGGAGGCTAGTATGAATAAAAGCACAAACACGAATCCTTGGAACATCGTTGTACAGTGCTGGATGAAGAGAGAATGGTAGCCAGTGGCTGTCGGTAACCGACAGTTGTGAGTCAAAATTATATAGGCTGCAGTATTGCTGTTATTTAATATATTATGTGTATGAGTATCGAGACACGCTAGTGTAGTGCAAAAGGAAAATGTAGGCCTTCACCCAAATTGGGCCCCAGGGCGTCACCGGGAAGGCGCCTGACGATGGGCCTGTTAGTAGAAAAAGTTATTGTTTTTATTTGTTGATTTTATATTTGATACTGGCAGCCTATCAAAGAAATGGATTTCAGATGTTGAATAACGTGACAACGTTACTTTTATCTAATTTGCGTAACTGTTTTTATAGGATCATGTGAGCATATGTTTGTAACTAATTTAATGTAATTTGATTTTGCTCTGGTCACACTATATTGTGAGGAAATATGGTGTTATTTTAGTTGTGTTGGGGAAGTTGGGGTTTCGCGCGCTTTTAGTGGATGTTTGCATCTACGCCATCTAGATGAGTTGACTGCCGAGTGGAGTAGTTTTGCAAGTTACTTTAATATAAATCGCGTATGTTTTATTTTAGGATTATGCGTGCTATATTTGTAACTAATTTAATGTAGTTCGTCTGTGTTCTGGTCGTATAAAATACGGTTTTGTTTGAGTTGTGTTGGGGGATTTGGTTTTCGCGCACTTTTAGTGGTTGTTTACATCTCCGCCACCAGAGCAATCGGTAGAAGGCGATGGCAAGGGAGAGACGGAAGGGATTTAGTGCCAGAAAGGAAGTAATAACAGGGAATGGGGAAAAGAGGCCGGAAAAAAAGGAACAACGGAGAAAGCGTCGGGGGAAAAGTCACCCAAAAAGGGAGATGCAAAACGGGGGGTATTAGGTTGATTGGGGGGGATTGAGAACAGAAAATTTATGGGCGACTCCTTTTGCAAAAGACAGACAGGACAAAATAAAGAAAAAATTTGTTTGTTTTCCCGGGTAGAACGATATGTGACTGAACGGGAGAAACGGGGGGGCCCCAGGGAGGATCTATATAGAAATGTTGGGACAACTCCTGGAAAAACCGGGGAATACGGAAAAAGCTTTTAGAACCCTGAAAAGGATTGAAAAATTTTCCCCAGGAATTTTGGTTTTTAAAAAACGCGGGAATCCAATCAATTTGAACAGATGTGTGAAGGGCTTTTGGATAGATTTGGGGGGTCTCTTTGGGGAAAAAAGTTATATGGGGAATTCCTTAACGGGAAAGGGGGCCCGGTGTTCCCCGAAATTTTAGTTAAGGGGAAAGGGTTTAAATATTTCAACTAGTTAAAAAAAGAAATAAAATAATTTGACCATTAGAAGCCCTCAGCAAAGAGGTAAACTCTTGGGGTATAAATTTTTTTTTAAATCAGGAACATAGAAAAAAAAGAAATGAACTACATTATGGTAGGATTTGACCTCACATAATACGTAAACTGAATCTTGGGCCACCCCGACATATCAGATGTCGAATTAGGATTGAAAGATATGTAATTTTTGGGAAAACAGAATAGGAAAAAATGGAGGTGGGGTTTTTTTAAATTAAAGAATTTATGAAATAAAATGATAAAAAAACAGATGTAAAAAGTCTGGTGCAACAAATTACAGGAAATCAACATTAACTTTGGGTTAGTTTATCGGATCCCCAAAAAAAAAAAAAAATAAAAAAAGGGGTTTGGGGCTGTTTTTTTGGGGCATCTCACGGTATGGGGAGAAAATGAGAAAAAAGTTGTGAAGATATTTTCCTTTCTCAACATGTGTTAGAATAAAACGGGAAAACTTTTAGAAAAGTTTTTAGCTCACAGAAAGGAATTTTTATAATATTTAACCACTGGGGTTATGATCAGATATTTTTTCAAAAAAAGGAGAAAGGGAAACAAAAAATAAGGTATAAAAATAGTTCACAAAAAAGGTTAAGGGCATGAGGGGAAAATTTACAAAAATTTAGCAAAGGCTCATTTTGGGAAGTGTAAGTGCAGGACAGGGGAAAAACCCAAAAAACAATGGGGGGTACTGTACTTAACACTACCTTAAAGGAAAGGACTTAGGGTTAACTATTAAAGGGGTTTGAAGGAAGGGATTAATCAGGAAAATAAAAAAATTTTTAAAAGAAAACCTAAATTTTGTTAAACGGGGGAAAAAATCAAAGAAAAATTATAAAAAAAAAATCCCAAAAGAAAAAAATTTGGTTTTATAATGAAAATTTTAAAAAAAGGGGAACAACACAAAAACAAAAGTTTAGGAAATTAAAAAATTAAAAATAAAGTTTTTAAAAAAAACTAAAAAAAACCCCAAAATGAACTATTTTTTCCATTTCCAAAAAAACAGTAAAATGGAACAGATTATCAGCTGTTTGTGTGGGTCTAGTAGTGTTAATATTTTTAAAAAAAATACATAAAAGAAGGGGGGGATGTTTAGATAAAGGTTGGATCTCGATAAGGCAAAGGGCTTCCTAGTCAACCTCCCGTCTAAGTAAAATTTTAAAAACTTAAAAACCAACATTTATAACTGCTGGTCAAAGTTTGGGATGCGATTTATTTTAATATAATCAAGTATAATTTGGAATGCAGTAACATAACGAAAGCAAACAGAGAATTGTCGACTTTTCGTTCTGATTGTCTTATAACAAGACGGGTTTGACGGGGTTTTTCCAGGGAATTATTCCCTTTAACCCCCCCCCTTTTGGAAAAAAACCCCGCCCTCTACATGTTATGTGTCTCGTTTCGTGTCTTCCCCAGGATGGCCGAGAATCTGCACAGTATTCCGTTTTATCTCGACTACTCGAATAAACGACTATGTTGATGTCATGAAGATGTTCCCCTAGATGTAGAATAATACTAGTTACGTTAACTTACGCATAGCACGTGCATTACACCAACACACATGGACACTTAAATATTGCAAAAATAAGCGATGCAAACGAAAGAATCACGAAACACGGTGCATGATCCTGTGTTCACACAAGACTCAGACAATAAGATTCTTTCAGAAAATAAAATTTCTCCTGAATTTGCTGGCGTTTCTCCTATAGTTGATAAGTGAATGCTTTAATTTTCCGGTAAATGCGATTAACTCAACATAATATACCCCGAAATAGTGTGCGTGCATGCGACATGTGCAGTCATTTCGTTTTACCGGCTCTATTGTTATCATTAACAAATTTACCAGTTCTTACAAACTAAAATTCACAGAATCTCAGTAGTATCATGTTTAGAACATAACCCCTCAATAACTCTCTCAAACAATTTACCCTAAAGTATATTTTGTAAAATTAGATCGCTCGGCAACCGATTGCTCTGGTGGCGGAGATGTAAACAACCACTAAAAGTGCGCGAAAACCAAATCCCCCAACACAACTCAAACAAAACC
>JAODUO010004671.1:0-11370 GCA_025642075.2 Ridgeia piscesae
CAAATGACGGCCGTTAAAAAACAATTGTTTTCCATATCATGCTTCAGTCAGAACCACTGCATTTGTGTGAAAATGTAAGTTTTTCAAGGTAGCGATTTCGACTGTGTTACGTATGACATTCTCCAACTTCAAAATCCGCCAATTTTAAAGATGGCGCCTTTCAAATCCAATTTTCCTCAAATATTAAGAATAAACCACCAAGAGGGATACCGTTGGTGGGAATATTAAGGTTTTACGCGATGCTATTTATCAAATATGCTGCTTTTGATCTTGTCGGACTTTCGTATAGGTCGTTTTCAAGATGTCGACTAAAATAGCGAATATCTTCTGTAATGGCTACCATCAAATGCTGTTACTAGCTAGGCTATATTCTAGACAGGAATATCACAGATAGTTCCCTTCTTGTTATTTATGAACGTTTATGTTACCTTCAAAACGATTTGCAGGTTTAACTCATTGTATATTAGTACAACAATGGTAGCATCATTGTTTTAAGACATGTCAGCAGACACATTCCACACCAGAAACTTACTGCGTCGGTGTAACACATCAATATACATGTAACAAACGTGTATGTATCACACGATAAGTGTTTACTCTTTGTCCATGACCAAAACGTCATACGCAAAATGTAACAGTTCCTAGTTACTACACGTCCCAATGTTTACTGTGTCACACATTAGCTACGAGCACACAGTTCACCACAATAGCAAAGAGGAGTGCATTTAAGTCCTGTCTTGAGGTACTTGCATAGTCCTACACAACCTTTATTGCAGCCATAGCGCAGTAGTTCACGACAAGGTTGTGTCGCTTCAGAAAGAGTTTTCCAGCATATATTCCAGCCGTCATTATCATTCGTGTTCCACCTCCTTTCACTTGGAGATAGAAGCTCCTGAGTCGCGACCATCATCTGTGACAACAGTGACCGGCTTGGTGAGCAGCACGCTTTGTGTGCTGGTTAAATATTGCTTATGTCAGAGGACAATAACCTTTTTGTGTGAACTGCTTCCTCGCTTCATTGACAAATTCCTGGTTGCTAGTACAGTCGTACAGCAAGACTAGCAACCGTTCCAGTGAACACAGCCAATTATCTACGGATGCCGAGGTAGCAGCCAAAGCACAGACAGCTGGTGTGACTTCTTCATAAGCAGTCCTGTCCCATGCAGTGCATTTGCCCCTGCCTTTAGGATATGACAGCGTGTCACAACCAGTGAAGGCATGATACATTGGCAAAGTAACACAACTGTTCGGACCCAGTGTATTGGCCATCTCGTGGGCCGGTAGATATCGGAAGTTCTTCCGAGCACCAAATGCAATCCACAGTTCGGTGATGTTGAGGAGCTGGGCTGTGTCAACTGTGCGGTTGGGTATCTTGTCATACCCTTGTTTCACAGCATCTTCCTGGTGGAGTAGGATTCGTGTATCTGCTTCTTCATGAGTGCATGGAGCTAGGCCTTATATGTCTCAGGGCACATCAGCGTGACTTGTTTTTTCAGTGGAAATGGTTGCTGCACTAGTTGCCAAAAATGAAAAAGTGTTGTTTGTCAATGCAGATAAACGCCAGGTCCCAGGCATCCAGTTGGATGGCTCTACGCGTCGGTGGATACATTTCCCTCTCCTTGTTCTGTAGTGTCTTCAATGTGAGATGTCCTCTTCTCTGTTCGCTGAAGTGTTATCTTGTTGAATTGTAATTAACAAGAGTCGTGCCATTTGGCTTTGTGCTGCCGGAAAATTACCTCAATGCCTATACCATGATCTAACCTTGACAGGTTGATTGTCTTAGGCAAGCAACCAACCCTATTGAAACCCATTGATATTGTCAGTGATAGTTTTGTAACCTACCCCCTCTGCGTCATGTTTTGAATAAGCAGGATAGCGAAGCAAGTCCGGTGTGTCCACCGGACACAGAACGCATTTGTTACAATTTTCCGTCACACATTATACATTGGATGTCACAGAGCCAGGCTGGTCTGTCACTTTATATACTATGACCATTGAGATATTATATGACAACTACACTCTTTCGGTGGAAATAGTATGCAGAAGGGTGTCATATAATCTGCACTACATTTTGCATTATATTTGTGTTATTATTAATACACACGGCATTTATATCATCTAACAGAATAAATAAAATTATTCAAAGCGCAGCACGGTTTCCTCAATATTGGTCAGCAGCTAAACCTTTTACGATCTGAAATGCCATGATATGTGTTATATGTGCTCTCATCTATCATAATTATTGTCATTATTCAGACGAAATTTAACGAAAGAAATCATTTTAACGGCCGTCATTTTATAAAATGGCTGATACGAAGGTCGACGAATTTAAAGGATAAATGCAAACATTTGAAAGAAAAAAACTTGAAAAAAGACTAATATGAATGTCCGACACGATAAACAAATAACATATTTATAATAGCAACACGTTAAACCTTAATGTTGAAACCAACGGTATCTCTATAAGTGGTTTAGGTCTTAAGATCAGAGGACAATTGCATTTGAAAGGGCGCCATCTTTAAAAATAGCGGATGTATGGAGACGGTCAAACGCAACTCAATGGAAATCTTTACCTTAAAAAACTTACATTTTGACACAAACGTAGTGGTTCTGACTGAAGCATTTTTAAAGGCATGAACACAATTCTTTTTAACGGCCGACATTTAAAAAAGGCGGATACGCTGGTTAACAAAGGCCAAATGCAAAATATTTCACAACACTGAAATCGGCTGTCCATACCTATATCTTGAAAACAAAACTACCGTGCTAGGTGGCGTAGGTGCTGAGATGTAGGATCACTACTCTTGGCATCAGCCATCTTTACAAATGGCGGATGTGAATATCGGAGAAGGTCAAAAGTAATATATTTGTAATGGTTGTCGCCCACAACCTATGTTTGCATAAAAAACGACTGTCTTACTCGATGCTGTTATTAAGATATCAGAAAAAGGTTTACCGCGGCCTTCTTAGAAAATGGCCGCTAACGCCTTCAAGTGCGAAATCTGAGATAGCCGTATATCCAAATATTTGTGTAATGATCAAATCTAAGTGTGTGCCGCCATATTTCATGTTTGTATCATAAAACGCACAAATCGGCCATATTTTGTCACGGCTGGACTAAATATAACAAGAGCACATTTAGAGTGCATTGGTTCCAGGGGATGTTGTTCAAAGATACTAATCTAACATAAAGAGGGTAACAAAACATATATACAAAGCATAACAAATCCTCCAAATTCTTCACTTGTTGAGGAATGCACTCTAATCCATATGAACTTCTGCCACTGTTTTCCAGGCTTACATTTTATAAGCCTGATGGAAGAAAGATGAATAACAAAACTGTTGTGATGTGTGGACAGTTGTAACTGTTACTAGCAACTTATATCAATCCTTATGTACACAAAATACTATTAATTTATAGAAATATAAATTGAACCATTCGCAAGGTGAGGACATCCGAATGTATGTAATTTGCCTGATACGATATAATATGTAATTATTAAAATAACAGCAATACCAATAATTTATTTAGAAAATGTAAGTAACTAGAAGAAAACGTTACACCTTGTTTGTTACAACTATTGAGTGCACTGCTTTATTTTAAGGATGGTTACATAGAGTAGTGCTCATTTAAAACAGTCGTTTATGTGAATGTGTGCACACTCGCTGCAAGGATTGGATTCAAAGTTGAAGTTACGGTCACTGGTCAATTATTAACATACTGTTACATAATAAAAATATTTTACAAATACATAAAGTACATATACAAGTCTAAATATAAAACCACCCTATAAACAATAATATCAAGGTAGAAACAACAACAATATCTCACCGCTGAATGTGATAACTTGTGCAATTGTGTAAGACGCTTCATCTAGTAATGCCTTGCACCTGTATAGTCCACCTTGTTTTAGTTGAATAGATTTGATAGTCAAGTCATATGTTCCTGTAGGCTCGGTGGTTAGGTCATACTTGTTAGGTTTAACAACTACAGCACGGAATGTAATTGTAAATGTCTGTGTATCACCGGTTGGGCTATGGATATGTTCCCAGCTTAGCTCAGTTCCTGCACATCTGAGTGAAACATTGCTTCCTACCAACACAGCGACATTCTCTGGGCTTTTTGTCAACTGTCCACATACAACTGCAACAAATCATAATGTGTACACAATTGCATGTCACTATTTGAACATTAGGTTTGTAACACTGACTGTTGCTACACAAAAGCTACATAGAGCAGAATCAGGGGGCACCGATAGAGCATGTGACTGAACGGGTAGAGAACGTATTGGGGCATGGCCTTTGGGGTCTATATTAGTACATGTGGGGAAAGAACAATGCAACAGGGATGGAACAACAGGATAGTAAAGAGATACAGAGAGTTGGTAGAGACACTGAAGAAGACGGGGTTGAACAGATATTTTTAAAATTTGAGGAAGGGGAAAAATTTAGAAACTGCAAGAGGGGGGCAATTAACGCACTATTAGAGCAGATGTGTGAAGAAGAAGGAGTTGGATTTGTAGATTTGTGGGGATATTTTGTTGGGAAAGAAGACATGTTTATGAGGGATGGCCTCCATCTAAGCGGAAAGGGCGCAGCAGTGTTCTGTTCTCCGAGAACCTTCTTCGATCAATGGAAATGGAACAGGTTGCAACTTTTTAAACTAGTTTCGCGGGGGGGATACACAGAGAAGCCAAATACTAGAGGCATAGATAAAGATAGCAAAAACAAACAGCAAAGAACAGCCTGGAAAGCCCTACAATTTGGTTTAAATGTGTTTGTTTAAATGCAAGGAGCATAGTAAACAAAAGAAATGAACTAAACATTATGGTGAAGATATTGACCCTCACATAATAGGTATAACTGAATCTTGGGCCACACCCGAATATCAGATCCCGAATTAGGAATGACGGGGTATGTATTTTAGGAAAGAAGATTAGGAAGAAGGGGAGGCGAGTTATTTTATATATTAAAGAATCCATCCAAGCTTATGAAATAAAATTAAAAAAAGAAGCAGAATGTAAGAAATGTCTGGTGTAACATAGTTACGGGAAACTCAACATTAACTGTTGGGTATGGGAGCCAAACATAAGCATGGAAGAGAATGAAAAATACATAACCTATCAAAGAAGTGAGTAAACGGACTGAATTTTTATGGGGATTTTAACCTTGGGCATATACAGTGGACATCTCTAAAAGTGGGAGAGAGGATCAAGAGTTTTTAAATTTAGTACAAGATGTTTTTTTCAAATGTGTTAGAAGAACCAGAGGGAGAACGTGTTAGAATTTTGAGCTCAAAAGGAATTTGTTGATAATGTCAAGATATGTAGCCACTGGGGTGTGTGATCACACCAGATACATTTCAACATCAGAGAAAAGGGGAGAACGGAATAGAAAATAAGGTCGGGAAAAAATTTTCACAAAGGAAGTATAAGGACATGAGGGAATATTTAGCAAAGATAGCGGGAATAACACACTGAAGAATAAGACAGCAACAGAATGCTGGAATATTTTAAAGAGTGAAATTGACTCGTCGTTGACAAATTTGTCCCCTTAAAAAAACAGGGGAAACGGTCAAAGAAAAACACTTATCGAAGGAAGCCATTAGAAAAATCAAGTACAAGCAAATGATGTGGAAGACAAAAGATATATGGAAGTGAAGAAGACTATTCATTTATAAAGAAGCACTTAATCAAGTAAGCGAAATTAGAAATTCAAAGAAAGCTACGAACAAAAAAGCTTTTAATAAAAAACATGACAGCAAGAGTTTTTATGCGTATGTTCGAATTAAACAGAAATTTCAGGATTGGGTCCTCTAGAAGGTAGTGATGGAAACATAATAACAGAGGGATTCTTAATGGCAGAAAACCTAAATGAGACTTTAGTTCGGTGTTTACCAGGGAAGATATTAGTATATTCCCAGTACTTGAGATAGTTCGGGGAAATTGACTATTTGGGACAAAATTGTAACCCCAACAATGGTGCTTGAAAATAAGAGATATGAAGGATAAGAAATCACTGGAGTGGATGGGATTCCTCCCAAATTACTTTTGGGAAATTGTGAACAAATCACATACCGCTTGAACAGTGTTCAATTTGTCATTAGAGGAGGGAATATTTCCGTTAGAATGGAAAGAGCAAACATTATACCATTTTTTAAAAAAAAGGTTCGAGAAACAAGTCAGAGAACTATAGACCAGTGAGTTTAACATCGGTGATTTGCAAACTATTAAAAGACTAATTAAAGATCACCTGGTTGATTTTCTTGTTAAAAATAAATTGATAAACCCATCTCAACAGGGGTTTTTTAAAAGCGAGGTCATGCTTAACAAATTTTTTTTTTGGAAGATGTCACAAAGTGGGTAGATGAGGGATCACCAGTAGATATAATCTACTTAGTTTTTAAAAAAAGCCTTTGACAAAGTCCCACACCAAAGACTACTACTTAAACTAAAGGCCCATGGCATAGGAAATGGAATGATCAACGGGAAGAAAAATAGCTTATTGATAGAAGACAAAGAGTGAGTTGAGGGGGAGGTTTCAAACTGGAAATCGGTTTGAGGGAGTACCGCAGGGATCAGTACTGGGACCTATTTTATTCTTATTATTTTCAAAGTTTTGGATGATGACATAACAAGCAAGGTGTTGAAGTTTGGGACGACAAAAAGTGTTTAGGTAAATTAAAGGTGATGCAGATAGACAGCATTTAAAGATGATTTAATAAGTTGATAGAATGGTCTGAGAATGGCAAATGCTTTTTAAATTTTTGGGAAAATGTATTTCACACAGGACATGGGAATGAAAATGCACAATATACAATGGGTGGTAATGTACTAAATACTACCTTAAAGGAAAAGGACTTAGGGTTAGCTATTAGTGCTGACATCAAGGTATCAGAGCAGTGTGGAATTCCCGCAGCAAAGGAAACAAAATTTTGGATTAATTAGGCGAAATATAGTGTACAAAGAAACAGAACTAATAATACCGCTGTATAAAACAATAGTTAGGCCTCATTAGAATATTTATACAAGCATGGAGGCCTTTCGCAAGAAGGATATTGATAGGGGGTACAAAGGAGAGAAACCCAAAAATGATACAAAAACCAAATATTAATGAAAAATTAAAAAAGTTTTAACAACAAAAACCCAAAATAGAAATCAAAAGGGTTTTAATATTAATTAAAAAAATATTACAAAATACATAAAAAAAAATAAACATAAATTTCATTTCAAAAACATTTAATAATATTTAAACATTTTTTTTTTCACAAAAACATAAAAAATAAAAAAATACATTTACTAATTTTAAAAATTTTAAAAATAAAAAGCATATACCAAGAGGGGGGATATGATGATGGTTTATTGGATGCCAAAAGGGTTCCATCCATGCCCTCTAATAATCTCTTGGGAATCGTTTAAAACGACCACGGGGGGGTGTCCAAAGGCTCGCAGCTGGTAAAGAGTTCCAGCTTGTGTAGCGGTGTCGGTAGTGTTTTATTTTATCTGTACAATTTAAAACGATGCTATTTATTATGTTCAATGCTATCTATATGAGAGGTGTTATTTGGTATCATTGTTAATGTAACTGTTTTGGTCGAGTTATGGCCTACCTAAAATTTAAAAAAAAATCAATTAAAATAAACAATATATTCGACCAAGACATTCCACAAAAAATATTACATGTAATAATATTTAAAATATAGTCATAACAAATGATAACTATATAAACTATATATGGCGTTTGCTTCGTGATTATTGTCCACTGCCTATAAATAACGTGTTTTATAGGAATGTAATTGTCACATATGTAACTCTTATTGACAAATAATATAGAAAAAACAGAACATGATGGAAACAGTACATTTGTAAATATGTATAGATAGGTCGACGTCGGTTCCCGACTCGAAACAACGTCGACATCTGACGTCGATCCAACCTTCAAATCAAATGTGTTTTCGACGTTGTTTCGATGCCGGTACCCGGCGTCGGACGACATAGGTACCTGACGTCGGGATAACTTCATTATCCGACGTCGGCACAACGTCAACAAATGACGTCGACTCAACTTTAGTACGAACGTGGTTTCGACGTTGTTTCGACTTCGGTACGCGATGTTGGAACAACGTCAATATCTGACATCGTCACAACGTCGACAAATGCCGTTGTTCCACATTTCCTTCGCAGTTTGTTTTCGATGTTGTTTCGACGTCGTAATCGACGTCGAAACAACATTGATACAATTTGTAGTTGAAAGAAACACAAAATCAACGTGAAGTTATAAATACTTAGCTACTTTACACAACATCAATGGAATTGAAATGATAAATTGCATCAAATTAGAATGTCAAATTATACATAAAACACATTAAGAAACGTCCAAAAACATTTACTTGAACACAACAGATATGCTATGAAATTTGATGCAATCCTTTCAGGGTGCAAAATGTATATAGATGGAAGTTTACAAAAGAAAAGGTATTGCATACATACACCAGCTATATACTGAATGTTGTACAGTGTATTGAAATCCGGACAATGAATGTAGTCAATGTATTTCCCAATATTAATGAAAACTTTACATTATGGTTGTTTTAATCAGCTTTGAAAGCTTTCCACAGTGTAGGTCTTACAATGGTCGAAACATCCTGATTCACCTATAACTCCACCGAGTATGAATATTATGGAAACACACTTACTTATGACTACAACATTCACTTGGAAGTTGCTGCAGAGAGTGTGTGGGGATGGTATAGGGATGGTGTTGCATACTACGGCTTTGAGTGACTGTTTTCCGAGCATGTTTTCAGTGACTGCGATGGAGTCTCCTGTTGCTATTATTTCGTTTGAGTTAGTATTTTCCCATGTATAGTTTCTTTTTCCTGGGTTGCTCTCAGCAGTTACAGTCATTCGCTCTCCAACGAAGATGTTTCCTCCATTCGTAACAACACGACCATTTAACTTCACCGCGAGTGCATGTGGCTTGTCTGAAAACAAACAGTAATAGATAGGACTTGAATATTTGTGTAAATATAAGAACATCCAAGCATTTAGCCACCCAAACACGGCACGCTATATTCTGCTATACACAATTAAGCAACACAATTAACAACTGTTAATAAATGGGTTACACACACACCGCGCGCACACACACACACACACACACACACACACACACACACACACACACACACACTCTCTCTCTCTCTCTCAGATTAATCCGTTATTCATGTGATATGACCAGATACACATCCAAACTGTCTTAATGCAACATACAATATCAACACAGTGTATGAATGTTCATTCTATTGTTATCCAGATTATACATTTTCGATGTTTATCACTTACATGTGATAATATATATTTATCCAGTAGATACTACGGTCACATAGCTCTAACGATAATTAAAGAAAAATCTCAATAAACACAACTTGTATTGACAGGAAAATCAGTAGTTTTGTCAAGGTAATCCATCAACAACAGAAGGCTAGAAATGTCCAGTTTCACCCGTTGCTTTTCTGAAGTCTGGCCTCTACAGGGATAATACACAGAAAACTGCAGCTATACATATTGGCAGAAACTGGCAATATGGTTACATTTTGCTGTTTCGGGAGGCCCTGAGTTGCCTTTACGAAAGAGTTGTCAGATACAACTTTCGTGTACATAAGACACGTAAAATTAGAGGACAAGCTTTGTTTTAATACAATAGGAAAATAATAAGGTGTTTAATAGGGTGTTTAAAGATGAGTTGGTCAAATTACAATGCAAAGAAGGCAAAATAAAAAATAGATTTTCACCGGTTTATGATATCTGAGAGCTAGTGGCGGACAGCACACGCCATAAGTCCACCGGACCTTCGGCCCAAAGGACTAACACTATGTGTCAGTTCAAATCAAAAATGTACTCCTCAATACTTACAATAGACACTTAATTTTGGAAACGTGAACGTTTCATTGAATGCATGGTTGTTGATAGGTATGTTGTCCGCATAATGGTCTCGAGACTGTGGCTTGTCAAAGTATGTCTGGCATGTGAAGCAGTCTCCATTGTGAGATGGTTTTATCTCCACAACAATACTGAACTTGACTGTCCCCTTACTTGACTCGTCCTTGGCTTTTAAAGCTTCGCCACTGCCTTTTAAATCCCTCCATTGCATCTTTGCGGTCACATTCGCCTTGTATATCCGCTCACAGCTGTACTCAATATACTCGCCCTCTACTGCCTCATTTTTTTTGGTCGTGTTGCTTGTACATGTTGGATTGAACTCTGAAAGCAGTTAGTACATATTGCAGTACTGTTGTCTGCAAAATAATATATAAATGTATTAAATTATCTATTAAATATATAAATGTATTACAATATCTCCAAAAAATTATACATTAACATAATTAGCCCATCCGATATGTGCATGTGTTGAGCATGTTATGCTACAAGCGAGAAATTTGGCACATACATGGAACACATAATTAAAAAACATATTTGGGTATATGGTCATTTTAGATTTCGCATTGGAAGGCATTGTCGGCCATTTTCTAGGAGAGCCGACGTAAAACTATTTTCTCATATATTAACAACTGCTTCAAGTAAATCAGTCGTTTTATTGAAAACAAAATTACCGTGCTAGGTGGCGTAGGTATATATGAGATGTGAAATGGTGGTCCCAGAAAACCTATGTTTGTATACCAAAACGACTGACTTATTCGACGCTGTTAACAAGATATGAGAAAATAGGGTTACGGCAGTCATCTTAGAAAATTTGCCTTCAAATGCGAAATATGAATCTGATGAGCCCTATATTCAAATATTTTTGTAATGATCAAATCTAAGTGTGTGCCGCCAAATTTCATGTTTGTATCATAAAATGCACAAAGTTGCCATATATTGTCACATATCGGCTGTTTCAAATATAACAAACGTACATTAACAGTGCCCTGGTTCCAGTGGATGTTGTTCAAAGATACTAAACTAACATAAAGAGAGTAACAAAACATATAAACAAAGCACAAAACATCAACGTTCTTCACTCTAATCCATATGAACCTCTGCCACAGAATGCATATTACTGTTTTCATGCTAACATTTTATAAGCCTGGTGGAAGGAAGATGAATAACAAACCTGTTGTGATGTCTGGACATCTGTAACTGTTATTAGCAACTTATATAAATCCTTATGTACACAAAATACTATTAATTCCTAGAAATCTAAGTAGAACCGTCCGAAAGATGAGGAAATCCGAATGAATGTAATTTGCCTGATACGATATAAAATGCAATTATTAAAATAACAGCAATATCAATAATTTATTTCGAAAATGCAAGTAACTAGAGGAAAACGTCACACCTTGTTTGTTACAACTATTGGGTGCATTGCTTT
>JAODUO010004672.1:0-7500 GCA_025642075.2 Ridgeia piscesae
CCTCCCACCTCACCTGTGCCCTTCCCCTTCTTCTGTGTCCATTGTATGTTTGTGTTACCGCTTTTATTTCCCATTTTATTGCATCCTTTCACTTGACCATCCCATCTCATCCGACAACATTTCTGTTAAGCTGCTTTGAATTTCAATGTTTTTCATCAGATCGTTCATCCTTTTCGCTCTGGCCTCACTGTTCTTGTTAATGTTCGAACCTAGTTAATCTCACCAACTTTCAGTTTCTGTTGCTGTTGCTCTGCCTGTGCCACTGTATCCTGGCTATGTAGACATGCCAGTGTGATACATGCTCTCAACACTCTCCCTTTAAAGGGATACTCCAATCAGTGAGAGATTAACACCATTTACATACATATGTATAATATATAGGTTGTGCGTAGTAATTGTGCACAAAGATCGTTAATGAACAATTAATTATAGTATTATTTTACCAGAAACACTCCATGTTGGATTCAGGGCGCTGCCATCTTGAGATTTATGCGCCAGTGACGTAAACCGCTTACGTCACTGGCGCATGCAAGTTCGAACATCCTATATCTGTCCAATGGTATTTGATGTATCCAGTACGTCGCGGGTTGCTTACGTCACAATCCCAATTATTAGCGAAGATTCCGCCAATCCTTGCCTTATTCAACAATGCGCCAGTGACGTAAACGATTTGGCTTACGTCACTGGCGCATGTGTCTCAAGATGGCAGCGCCCTGAATCTAAGATAGCATGGTTTTGATATCAGTAAACTATAACTAATTATTTATTAACGATCTTTGTGCACAGTTACTTGGCACAACCAATATAGTATACATATGTAAGTTAATACTGTGAACCTCTCACTGACTGGAGTATCCCTTTAAGCAATTTCAAAATTCGCAAATCAACACATAACTGTATTGTTATTGTTGTGTTTTCTGAAGTAATCCGCAAATGTCTACCAGAGCCCAGTGGTCAAAGGTAGAGAATAGTTATAACAAGAAACTATTTTAATCGCGTTGCGTTAGAAAATATCAGATGCAATAAGCGCATCGTCAAGTGTTAGTGTATTAACATTTTAAACTACATGTATATAGTTCTACGCCACATTATTCCCCGTTTCTATGTATGACGTCATCCATCCTTGCGCCAGGGGAGCTGCGGTTGATTACGTCAGTTCCAACCCATGGTACATCCCTTTGAAAAACTATTCTTTTGTTGTTGGGCTCTGGCAAGTGGTTGTTTTTGGGTAGTTTCAGCCACACGCTGCGCGTGCTACACGCAGTGTTTAGAACGTTAGTGGGATTCCCACAAGTCGTGTATCGGTTTTCAAATTGGGGCGGGTAGTTGCGCTGTTCCCACGGCTGACGCAGTAACAACTGGCGAACCCAACTGCTATAATTGTATAGTTCGACTCCGTACACTCCCTAGCTTTACGGGGACGATCGGCCAGCGGTAGTTTCGACCCCTGGTTCGCGAGGATGACTACAAGCGGTTTACGCATGATGTATTTGCACTCTCTCCAGAAACCCTCTCCGGTGACTGCGCAGATGTTTTAGGTTCTTGACAACTTTCCGATGTCTAGCACAGGGGCTTCATTCGTATAATATTATCCTACTCGAAATTATATTATTTGTAATATTGCGTTGTGGGTTAGAAAAACCCTCTCAAAGTATAGAGCTAGCTTCGGATATTTTAGATTGCCCTTACATCAATGCTCAATATGTCATGCATGAAACAAGCAACACGCCTACAATATGTTTTGGTCTTCTTTTATGAAATGTTACACCGATATGTAATATTTTTTTGCGGGGATTAATAAAAAAAACTGAAGACTCCGTAAGTAAATCTACAAGAATCCGCAAACCGCCCAAGCAATCCGGGGGGGGGGGTAAAGAGATGGTGTGAGTTATCAAATATTTACAAAAGGAGTTAATTGTACACTCTTCACCAAACCATGGTTACCTAAAACAGCAGCGATCAAAACTTAATTAGTCTCGCAACTTCGGCAACTTAATTAGTCTCGCTTAACCGACTGTCGCTCGGCTGCGTAACTACGCCGAGAAGACAGTCTGGTGACTTTGCCGGCGTTTGAATGCTATCCGTGTGGGGCTAAGCAATGCTGTCACCTCACGGATACTGGTTAATCCTGCCGTAATTCTTATTATTTTATGAACAACTGCAAACTTGTAATTCTATATATGTTTGTGTTTATATAAATTTTATTTTGAATAGTTTTTTTTATAATACAGCATTATCTGATAAAAAGGTAGTCTTATTTAATTTGTTATTTCAAATTCGGCCTGAGAACCAATCACCATCCCTACCCTAATCTGGGGTGAGGGGCTAAAAAGTGCTGCCACCCCACGGAGTCTGGTAAATCGAGGCTACAACTTTATTACGTGGTTGTTAAAGCGACATGATCAGTTCGTGGCTTTTTATTTTTATTGCAAAATAATGTTATACGATATAAAGTATATCTATTATAATGTACTGACCGTCCAAAAATGTTTTCATGTCCCATTTTGGTTTTTTCAAAAAGACGTAGTAAGGGGCCGCTTACTCACTGTACACATCGACCACGAAACGTTTTCGAAACCGTTGTAGGCGTGGCTAAAAGCCCAGAAGGAAATGCATGATCACGTGATGCAGTATCACGTGAACACAAGTTGACGGATTGCACGTGCTGCCGTGTCGTTTATTTGTTGTCATTCGTAATGGTATGAAGTCAATTTTTTATATGTGAATGTGATTTGTATGGGTGGGTGTTTTTTTTCCAGGGGCGTTACATTTGTAATAAATACATGGTATATATTTGTAGTAATATGTTGTGTGCACATCATAAGACCAGACAAGAGACATCCAATTATTAGAAAACCTTTATAGCCAATAACAAGTAATTATCTAACTGCCACAGCCAGCCAGGTGCACGGCTCCCAGTTGTAAAAGGTCAAAGGGTGGGTGTCACTCCACATGTAAGGACAAAACATAACAATAAAGACTACAATTTATCTTAGTATCCCACTTTGTGATTTAGTCTACATAACGAATTAAATGTTATGCCTATATGGTAGAATTGTTTTTATGAAAACATTTTTTTTACCTCCTGCATAACTAGTCATGCCACGTTACTTTCACCAGGTAAACTGTATTACTATGAACGCCATGGTGGATTGCGAGCGTCATATGTAGCTCCGCCCCGTCGGGTCACGACCTCGTTCTTCCGGAATTTGAGTGGCAACGCACCGATTTGAGTGACAGCGTCGGGATTCTTATAAACATTCGACGTTTAACATTACGAAGTCAGTTCTGTTTCTTTAAAACATTTATTGGCAGTCAGAACGCTACAATAGTTATAACTTATACTGGTTAACATGATATTGCAATAAAAATAAAAAGCCACGAACTGACCATGTCGCTTTAACTACCAATAATTATGAATAATAGGGTAGTGGCTTCTTGTTAACCACTCACGTACAAACGCCCGTTTGTTTTTTGCTCTTATGTGGAATAAGGTTTAGGGTTAGTGTTACGGTTAGGGTTTAGGTTAGGGTTAGGTTGAAGGTACTTTTGACAAGATTGACATTAGGTGTATTACATGCAGTTGTAGGTGAGTGAATTGCAAGAAGCCACTATTTAATAATAGCGAGTGGTTGAAAGCCTCGATAGCCTTCCCGACCCCACCTCGCGATTGGTTCGATTGTCCAAGAATATAAACCAATGGTTTGGCATGATCGGGATTGGGAAGGAAGTCGACATCGGAACGCCTGTAGGCACTTTAGTCTACTATAACGACACACAGTCCAGTTAAGTTGCAGTTTCGTCAACTTGAACGTATCCTATGGATGGATAGTGTATTTCTATCAAACAAGCCTATATATATGAATCGCTTTGTTCGCCACTCGAAGTCGTCGCGTTCGCTTAATTTACTGGAAAGAAACCAGACAACACATTTGACGTCACACGTTCAAATGGTTGTCCGGAAGAATAGAATGTCACGTGATGACGTCATCACTATTTGCGCTCGAAGGTGCACTCGTCGATGGGCCTCAATTATGTAACACTAGTGAAGCGATCTGCCTCTATTCTGGTCCATCTACCACTATGTCTAAGCAACTTTAATTCAAATTACAATAAAATATTGAACAAATTATAGATATACCTTTCAGAAGTCTGGCATTCCTTTATGCGATATCATTGGTTAGCTTCTATCTGTTGTTATGTGGCAAAGTTGGCTAAACAGAACATGTGGTTTGTGCTAATTAGTCCCAAGTCATAGTATTAAACAAAACTGACAAAGCTCGGATACCTAAGCCTTTCAGAAAGCCGTACACTTATCTAGGGTCCAATATTCGTCTTCCCGGCAACGATTAAAATGCATTGCGAAGGAAAGGTAACGTTTCAATGTGTAATAAATAGATTAATTCAGAATGGTGCATTGGTCATTCCAGACATCGAAATACATTTCGAAATTATGGAAATACGTAATTATTAGTTACAGCCGCCGATGTCACCCTGTGTCCAGACGGATGGACAAACTGGACCAACTACTGCTATCACTTTTCGTCGACATCTAAGTTGTCTGCAGAGGCGGAAATCGCCTGCAATGGAATGTCAGCCCAGCTCGTCAGTATACTCAGTCGGGGGGAACATACATTTCTCACCACCTCGTAAGTGGCACTAAATTACGATTGATGACCACCAATTTAATATCTGGTTATCTTGGTTGGCAATATGTTAACGTCAATACATTGTTAATTATTATCGTTGTTGAAATAACTCAAGTTTACAAAAAAGATTATGGGAAGTAATACTAACGCTTTGCGAAAGGTAATGTTGCTTGTATCATTTAAGTAACAGTCGAAGTTGTTTCTACTAACATGCGTTTTAAGATATCACGGGAGGCCAATGTAGAATACTATGTTCATATTTCCCGATGGCAGAAATTGCCCTCAGAAACATTTCTTGCGAAGGCTTCTGGCGCCGGCTATATATTGGTCGCACCAGTTGTAACGTCGGGTAGGATGTTGTCTTACTTGATATAATACTAACATATGATGGTCGCGAATAAAATAAACAATATACGTTGGTGTATCGTCTACAAGGTGTACTAGCTAACTTAAATTTTCAACAGTATAGATGTATGTTATAGGAAGGCGGTGGAGAGCTATGACCACTGGATAGGACTGCGGCGGAACACTAGCAAAGAGGGGCGACTCTCCTTCGTACGGCGAGACTGGCACTGGGTCGACGGGACGACGTTTGACTTCGACTACTGGACCGACCCACGGCCAGAGACCAGTGCTCATTGCGCTGTGGTCACCAAACAGACAGGAATTTGGAAAGACACATACTGTCACCATCAACACAGGTTCATATGCAAGAAAGGTGAATAATTCATTTTATAACGGCAACTGTGTGTGTGTGTGTGTGTGTGTGTGTGTGTGTGTGTGTGTGTGTGTGTGTGTGTGTGTGTGTGTGTGTGTGTGTGTGTGTGTGTGTGTGCGTGCGTGCGTGCGTGCGTGCGTGCGCGTGGTGTGTGTGTGCGTGTATGTATGTGTGTGTGTTTGCGTGTGTGTGTTTGTGCGTGTGTGTGTGTGTTTGTGCGTGTGTGTTTGTGTGTGTTTGTGCGTTTGTGTGTGTGCCTGTGTGTTGTTTGTGTGCGTGTGTGTTTGTGTGCATGTGTGCGTTAGTGTGTGCATTTAAATCTGGCACGACAGATACTGTCACCAACATCACAGGTTCATTTGCAAGAAAGGTGATCAATTAGCCACTTATTATATTGTTTGGTACTGTACTAGCAAACCTTTACTTGAAAAAAGGCAGTCGCCTCTGATGAAACTTTTGAAGTTGTGACCTCCTAGAACCAAGCGCCCCGGGCGAATTTCGGGGGGGGGATTACGAACCACCCCAAATGGCCCGTTTTATCACATAAAAATTCAGTCATATATGGGCAAGACTGGTGGATATTCGGATGTACAGAAACAAATTAAGCAACAAAAATCGAATAGTTTTATAGTACATACATTCTCCTATTTATCACTACATATTCTCTGTTACATATTCTCTGTACGTGTTCGGGAACAAAGCAAACATTCCACCATATCACAGCAATATGACACTGTTTTGCACCAATTAATGTTTCAGAACATTCCACCGAAACACAGGCGGTTGAGACGACCCAGAACTACAACCCCACATACATATCAGACCCGCAAAATAACACCTCATCACCTGGGAAATCTACGCACTCGCCCAATAGTCGTCATACCCAAGAAATCCCGTTTCCATCCATGGAAAACAAGAGCAATAAATCGGGTGTGTATATACAATCTACGTGTCAACAGACTCAACAGGCGACATAACTGCTGAAATAGAATAGTATGCCATGAAAAGGAATTTCCGGATTTCGCAGGCAGAGTTTTAAGATTGCTTGTTTTTACTAGAACTTGTCATACTATCATTATTCGCCGATATATTATCGTGTAAAGAATGCCAGAGAAGAGAGTTTGCCCAAATAATCAAGATCATTAAAATGAAGAACATTGACTTAACGAAGGTATATTAGTTCTATGTAGTGCTATGTTAGACTCTTGCGATGGGTTACCATTAGAACCGAGTAATGTGTGCACGACAAAACCGTCGCGGTTGCGAAGAAGTGATCCGTTCTTCCGTCACGTTGTCAGACACATTCTAAATAAACGTTGGGGGAAGTGATGGAATAGAAACGGTCGTGACACAAGGATGACTACTACCGGAAAAGTCACACCACCGCCCATCAGTGGCATGTAACGTTTCAAAGACAGATATATGTTACGGAGATATTGAGTCACGGGTCGGAACCTCGTGTGTGCATGCGTGTGCGTGCGCGTGCGCGTGCGCGTGCGCGTGTGTGCATGCGTCTGTTAGAACAGAAAATATAACGGAATATTCTCAGTGTTATATTATATATATATATATATATATATATATATATATACGAGAGGAGGAGGGAGGGAGAAAGAGGAGAAGGGAGATTATATGGACGATGAATGATAATATATATATATATATAATATATATATATATATATATATATATATATATATATATATATATATATATATATATATATATATATTATATATATATATATGTGTGTACATATATATATATAGAGAGAGAGAGAGGTGGAAAGATAAAGGGGCGGAGAGAAAGAGAGGCAGGGAGAGAGAAAGATATAGAGGGGGAGGGAGGGAGAGGGGGGAGAGGGGGTAGAGAGAAATATGGAAGAGGATCCGATGAAGGAGGAGATGGAAAGATAGTGTGTGTGTGTATGTGTGTGTGTGTGTGTGTGTGTGTGTGTGTGTGCGTGCGTGCGTGCGCGTGGTGTGTGCGTGCGCCTATGTATGTGTGTATGTATGTGTGTGTTTATGCATGTGTGTTTGTGCGTGTGTGTTTGTGTGTGTTTGTGCGTTTGTGTGTGTGCCTGTGTGTTGTTTGTGTGCGTGTGTGTTTGTGTGCATGTGTGCGTTTGTGTGT
>JAODUO010004673.1:0-10012 GCA_025642075.2 Ridgeia piscesae
CCATTGACAACATGATGAGATATAAAGTGTACACTCCCAGTGGATTGTTATCTTTGCACCTTCAGCTCATATCTGCCATTGACAACATGATGAGATATAAAGTGTACACTCCCAGTGGATTGTTATCTTTGCACCTTCAGCTCATATCTGCCATTGACAACATGATGAGATATAAAGTGTACACTCCCAGTGGATTGTTATCTTTGTGAAGGAATCAACGTATTCAGCAGGGTATTTAGCTGGTGTTATTGTGTAAACTCATCATGTTTTATGTAGCTGTCGAGGGATGACTTGCTCCTTCCAATAAACACTACAGTTACATCAACCTCCTTTCATAACATGTAATATGTTGGTCTCATAATTTGATGTGGCCTTGTGCATTTTTTTATTTTATTCAGTTCATATCCGCATAGATCTCAATGTTTGAGCAGCTTCCTAAAACAGAAGTAATCAGAAATGATGTAATATGTTGCTATACTTAGAAGAACGTATGGCCTGTAGGCTGTAGCACAGACATTGATCAGTGATTACCTGGCAGATTCATGGCCATGTTTCTATTAATCTGTTGACAACAGAAGCCTACTGTGACTGGCTGGACTATTAGGTCTCAGACAAAGGCAGAATGTCAATAGCGGGCTATCCCCACTGGCTGGCTGACAACATCAATAAGCTGGCTCCTGGTGGACATCAATTATTGGGAGGAATCAAATTAATGATGGGGCCAGCCTGGGTTTGCAGACAACTAGCGGCCACCTGCTGGAGTTTCCCACGGGGCTGGTGGCATCATTGATTCAGTTACTGCGTTTCCTTGTGTCATAATATGGATGAGACAGCCTCAGTGCTTCTGTTCCTTGTATCACAGCTGTTAGGATTACCTGATGGATTGTAGTGTTTGGGACAGTAAATATGGGTCTTCTCAGTTCCCACACCAGTCACTTGGTAGGATCTTGGCAGACACAGATATTTCAGTTTGTACAGGTTTCCGGTTTAATGATTGACTAATTAATGATGATGATAATGAGGTGGTGACTTGTGCCTCACCGCAGGGTCTTTATCACCCGTTGTAATGACTTATGCATCAGTACACAGTGCTACGCCTGGTCCGCCCAGCACTGCACCAGTGCTCTCGGTGGTATGGATTTTCTCGTAGGTCAATGCTTCAGTCGTGATGCGTGTATTTCAGCGACTGGATCGCAGGTGATTAGCTGTCGAAATAATGATCGCAAGTGGAATCGTAAATGCGAAAAACCACATGTCATGTGTCTGACAGTTGGTCGGATTGTCATCAACGATGGAGGCTTCAGGAACGTTGCTGTGTGTGTGATACCGGTACGGAGGCTGCTGGCCACCTGTGTCTACCTGTGAGGAGTTGTGACCTCTGACGCAGTGGTGCCTTCTAGGCTTTCACGCATTGTCTCATCATTAACCTGAGTTGACACGCCCACACCAGACCTCCGTCGTCTGCGATTGTGATTCATAGAACATGAAAATAGCAACCTGGAAAGTGCAGAGTTATGACAATAGGACGAACTGATGTGATTGTGTATGGGCCGCGTGGTCTCATCTGGGCTATTACATAAACAGATGCTGCTGAAAGACAGACAAATACGCCGCCGTCTCGCTGTAGGCAACATGTGATCAGTGAAACACTGATGTTGACGGATTAACAGGTTCAAGTGGCTGGCTACGTCTCCTGGATGCTCAAGTATCTGTGCATCAGGTGAGGGCTGAGTAAGGGCAGGTTTACCCTCTCTTCACAACCACATTCAGTCAGTTGAGGGAGTGATGTACCATGTTGACATTTTTGTTCAAGGGGTGGCGGGTGTATTCCAATTCTTGCTGTATTGGTAGACATGCTATAAAGTAGGATCAGTATGTATCTGATTATACACTAATTAAATAATTCTGTTTGGCCAGGAATATAATGTCCTGACATACTTTCTAAAAAGTGGTATGCAGGCTGAAACACATGTGCCCAGAAATGGACAATTTGTGATTTACTGGAATCCTGCAGGGAAATGCTGTGGGGTTGAACAAAAATATTAAGTCAAGGGATTGACCATAACGTTTTAACATTAGGAGTTAGGGACTTATTCCATCATTGAAAATAGCCAGTCAATGGCTCAAAAATATGATGACAGTATGGTACACTACCTACCAGAAGATGACCAAAGACATACTACAACTGTATTGTATATTAAGAGCTACTAGTTGTTGGCAGTGTGTTAGTATGTACACAGTATACTGTGTGTGTGTGTGTGTGTTGTGCGTGGGTGCGTGTTTGTATTTAATATTTGTGGTAGTCTACCTCCCACGAGACTGGCCCAGTTCTACTAGGTGCATTGCTTGAAGCACTCTGCACTGACTGCCAGTCTGCCAGTCATGCCAGGCACAGCTATATGAGCAGCAACCTAGGCATGAATTAACACCTGGCATTTACACAGCAGTCTTCCTGCGTGGTTGGGCACGTGTCATGCATCTGCATTTTGATATGCTACACAAATCAGTCCAGTCCTATTGACCAACAGGCCACTTTTTTGGAATCCTTAGTTTTGACTTAAAATTCCATATAAATGAAATTGCCCCACAGTTTTAAAAACAGTATTATATAACATCCCAATTCCAATTAAATGTCGTCATCTTTCAAGCTATTTTAATCTCTAATCTGTTCCTGCTAACGTCACATCAAATCTACTTGATTTTATCATCAAACATATATTCTGTCAATCTTTTCTTAAATTGTTTATTAATTTTGATTTTATAGACCTGTGTGATGACTGACCACAATAAACTATGCACTGGCTCAGTCTGGCTGTATCTTGAAATCGTGATTTAAAAAAAGTGCTTAAAATAGGATACAACTGGATTCTCGAGAAAATACAATCGTTCATTGTGTTACCGGCATTTGTATTGTATGGTGAAACTCCATAATATGATGTAGTGTGTTACTGTTAGTGATGAATGATGATGGTGTCTACATTGCATTAATTTTTGATCTGTTACATGTAGTTGATCTGTGGTTAAGATGTAAATATTATATTATTTGTAAATTTTAAAAGTCTACTGAATTACTGATCACAACATATCTAAGCAGTTGACTGATGTTTTCATCCAAGAAAAAAATATGCAACTTCATATGGATAATTCTCATCTGTTTTTGTAAACACTGGAAAAGAACTATCTTAGCTGTTACATCAACTATTTTGAATTTATTTTCCTGTTAGGAAACATAATGACACGTTGCTGTTATCTTGCTTCATCATAAGAGTTAATTGTTAATCAGTTGCCTATCTGGCGTCTGGGTTAACTGGTTTGTTCTGTGTATATGCTTCACCTACAGGCGCCTGTGTAGTGTAGTCATGCTTGTCCCCATTGCTCCTTGGTGACGTCAGCTGTGGTACTAAGAGTGCTGCATTTCTCTATATTGATGTGTGCTCTTGAGCTAAGGTTTCTGAACTTTTAGGCACGACCAAAATTGTTGGATTATTATTAATATTAAATGGTGTAATGTGGCATTCAGTTTGAAATAACCAGGTGAATGCCAAATGAAATCCATGCATAATAAAGACACAACGTCTACACAAAGTTATTTCATTTGAAAATTGAAAGGATGGGTTTAGTGTAGATCAATGTATAGGTGTCTAGATGAGTCTTGGTCTTCACTCAGCTGAGCACTGGTAGTTATTTCTGAAACGTCTGCTTTAGACAAGAATCTTTTAATTCAGATATTCCCAATAGATGTATGCAAAAGCCAAAAAGTGGTGAAGGAATGAAAGAGATACACGTATTGTGAGAGGGGTAGATGGGCTGGACTTATAGTTAGTTAACTGTCAGTTAGTGTCAAGTTCTGCCCAGGGTGTGATGGACCAGCAGAACCCCCCATGACTTCTCAGTTGGGTAGTTGTGGGGTGGGTGGAGAAGATACATTTGTTATGTAGAACAACATTTATACTAGAATTTTTTTACCTGAAGGTATATGTTGCCACATGATATTTTGTTTTATTAGAAATATTAGAAAATATATTTGTCAACAAGAATTTGCCAGCTAACCTGGAACTTAATGTATTGACTGTATAATATACTTTATTTGGCCAACACATAGCAATGATTAGGGGTAGTTATTATTTTTTATTTATGTAATATAGTACATTGCTGTAATAAAAACAAACATTTGAATGGACACATTAAAAGATATGTATACATGATTAATGTATTTAATAATATATGGGTCATAACATAGTTCTGGTATACAACAATGGGAAATCTTACTTATAAATTTGTATGCATCATTTAGATTTAAAATGTGTACATTCTGAAGCAGGAGATATCTGGCATAACAACAATCGAAGCTGGGATAAGATTCTTCATAGAGATGACAAGATGAAGTTAATATATAAGACAGGTAACACAGACACAAACTGAGGTAAATAGGCCATCACATCCTGGTTAGACTTAACTTGAGAACCAGCCAGATGCATGTATTAGATATGCAGGAAATTGTTTCTGTTCCATAAAAGTTTGGGGTTCTCTTAAGTAACGATACTAGAATCAAGATTCACCATGCTGGTTGAGGGCAGTAGGTAACATGGACACATATCAATTTAGTACACGTTGACTACCAGAGGTAGTTTGGGACCAGCTAGACGCTAACATAACCTAACAGGCTTATGGCTAAACACAATTTCTTTCAAGGTAAAATCCAGCAGAATAGGCTTAATGTATGAAAATGCAGAGATAACCAAGGCAGTATGTAACATAGACAGCGTGTACCAGTACTGTATTCTGACCCATATAGCAGACAGGACTGCTGGTTCATTATTGGGGAGTGACCCCCCCCCCCAGTGTAGCTAAGTCAGTGCCATTACTTGGTCAGACCTGTGATAAGACTGGTTGATATCCTAATGGGAAACTAACAGTTTCAGATGCATTCCTATGGTGGTTTAAGTGCTATTTATCTTTTAGAACACAACATTTAACATTTACATGTAACTATTGCTGCAGGTGTATAGATATAAAACCGGAAGCAGTCCATGTTATCAGATGTGTGGCTTTGGCTTGAGTTGTGTGAAGATTATCTCCTTGTATTGTTTTGTTTGTACTCAACCTTTGTAGAGGTGGGTGGGTTCTTGCATAAGGGTGTTAGACTTGGTTTTGTTCTGTGCAGTGACTGGAGTGGCTGCCTCAACAGTGTGGAAGTACATAGCAATGTGTGGCAACATGAAGTGAAGATAAAGTCACAGTCCTGGGCCTTTGATATGTGGTCACAGTTGAGGACCTGTGACTGGCAAGTTGAACAGTTGAGGACCTGTGACTGGCAAGTAGAACAGTTGAGGACCTGTGACTGGCAAGTAGAACAGTTGAGGACCTGTGACTGGCAAGTAGAACAGTTGAGGACCTGTGACTGGCAAGTAGAACAGTTGAGGACCTGTGACTGGCAAGTTGAACAGTTGAGGACCTGTGACTGGCAAGTAGAACAGTTGAGGACCTGTGACTGGCAAGTAGAACAGTTGAGGACCTGTGACTGGCAAGTAGAACAGTTGAGGACCTGTGACTGGCAAGTAGAACAGTTGAGGACCTGTGACTGGCAAGTTGAACAGTTGAGGACCTGTGACTGGCAAGTAGAACAGTTGAGGACCTGTGACTGGCAAGTAGAACAGTCGAGGACCTGTGACTGGCAAGTAGAACAGTTGAGGACCTGTGACTGTCAAGTTGAACAGTTGAGGACCTGTGACTGGCAAGTAGAACAGTTGAGGACCTGTGACTGGCAAGTAGAACAGTTGAGGACCTGTGACTGGCAAGTAGAACAGTTGAGGACCTGTGACTGGCAAGTAGAACAGTTGAGGACCTGTGACTGGCAAGTAGAACAGTTGAGGACCTGTGACTGGCAAGTAGAACAGTGGCCGACACAGTTCTTACTGCTTGACTGTGGACGTTTTCAAAAGGGATAACAAATCTATGTGAATACCATACATGGTGAATACACACCAGGGAGATTGAAACAGGGACATTAATTTCTAAAAAATTACCCGCACGGTTCCCCAAAAAAAAATTTCTTGGCCAGTTGGGCCCAAAATGGTGCTTTCCCGGTTTTTTGGGTTTCCTTTTTAAGGACTATTTTTCCCCCCCTTGGGGCCCGTTTCAACTTTTTGCTCCAAAAACTTGGAGTCCCAACCCGATTTAAAATTTCCACCCCGGGGTTTTTCAACCCGTTTAGCTTACGAAAAAACTGGTTTTCAGGGATTTGTTTTGGCAGGTTGGGGGTTCTGTTGGGAATTCCGGTCTTTTTTTAACGTTTATTTGGGCCAAGTTGGAGCCCAATTTTGGGCCCCGGGGCCCAAAATTTTAATTTCCCTTTTGATTTCACTTCCGTCTGGGTCTGGGGTTTTGGGTTTTGCCCCGTCTGAAGGGGCTTCCCCCTTTCCCAGGGCCTTTGGGGGGGCCGTTTAGCCTTTCCCCCGGGCCCCAGGTTTTTAAAAAAAAGCCCGTGCAGAACCTTTTTTTTATCACCGGGGGGGAAAATGTTTAAATTGCCCCGCGGTCTAATGTTTGGCCCATGACTGATCCCCCAAAATGTTTAATTAAAGGCAGGTATAACTGTGGGAACCAAAAACAGGCCCGGTTTGGGGGGACACCGGGGGCCGTGGTTTTCACCCCCTTTTATGGGCCCCCCTTGCGCTTTGAAACCCCCCCTTTTACTGGAAATTTTGTCAAACATTTAAAAACAAAGGACTGTTGGTTTTTTTATCTTTCATTTACCCCAATTTTGGGTTCATGGAAATTTTTTAAATTTTTGTGTTCTAAAAGTAAAAAGGTTTTCCAATGGAAACATTTAAATTTATTTCCCAAAAATTTTTTTTTCAACCATCACAAAAATTACCAAAATGGCCCCTGAAATTTCACATGGGGGGCCAAATTAATAAAAAAAAACCAACAGTCCCGTTTTTGCTTATATGGGGGGAAACCCTTCTGGACCCCCCTGTCTTTTACCCCAAAATTTCCTTCACCCGGGAAAACAGGGAATAAATTTTTTCCCCCCGGGTTAATGTTTCCCCCCCCGGGCTCAATGTTGCCAGTTGGACCAAGTTTTTTCCCCCATCCCAACTTTCCTTTCCCGTGGTTAAAGGTTTCCCCTTTTGGGTTAAATTTTTACCGATTTTTCCCTTTTTTCCCCCCAGTCTAATTTTTTTTTTAATTGGGTTAACCCCTATTCCCCTTTATTCCCCTTTGGATTCCTGGGTTTTTTCCCCCCCAAATTTTTGCCCCTTAAAATGGGTTGGCCTGTTTTTTTTCCCCTCCTTTTAACTTTCCCCCAGTCCTTTTTTGACCAAAAATTAAAAAACCCCGTGTTTTTTCCCTTCGCCCAATTTTATTGACCCAATGTTAAAGGGACCCCCCAAAAATTTTACCCACCAAATTTTAAAATTATTTGGCCCCCCCTTTTCCCCCCTTTAAGGGCCCCCAAAAAAAAACCCCCCATTGTAACTGGGCCTTCCGGTTTTTTTTTCTTCATGCACAATAGTTAATGTAAATGTTAAAAATTTTTTAAAAAAAAATCACTTAAACCCCCAAAGGTATTAAAAAGTTGTTTATTGGAATCAACCCGTTTATACGGGCGAAATAATGGGCCCCAACACTGGGGGGGACCCCCTAAAAACCCGATTGTTGTTATTGAAAAAGCTGGGCATTTATTTACATCTCCGGTTTTTCTCATTTTAACATTCCTACCGGGTTTTTTCCGAAAGAAATTGTGTTTAGATAAGCCTGTTTGGTTTTTTAGCCAGCTGGGCCCAAAAACCTCGGTAGCAAGTTCTAAAATTATTGTGCCAGACCTACTGTAAAAGCTGGGAACTTATTTAGTTCGACAAGAGAACCCCCAAAATTTTTTCAAAACTTTCCCGCAATCAATAATGTCTGGTGGCTCAATTGAACCCTTGATGGCCAACCTGTTTGGCTGGACCTGCTTTAAAATTTAAAATTTTTTTCATCTTATAAAAATCTTTCCCGTTCATTTTGATGAGAACTCCTGCTTCTGTCCTTTTAAAACAAATTTGATACAAAAATGTAAAATTTAGTTTATAAGCTTGTTTAAACCCCTAATTTTTAAATCTTTCAGAACAATTTTTAATTGTACAAAATTTGTTTTTTTTTTTGCAATTATATATTAATAAATAAAAAAAAAAAACTACCCCTTTTTTAGGGTTGGAAATAAAAAATATTTTAAAAGTCTACTTGTTTCCGGAGCTGGCAAAAACTTGTTTAAAAAAATTTTCTTATTTTTAATCAAAATATCTGTCAACATTAACCCAGGTAAAAAACTGTTAAAAATTTTTTCCAAAAAATGTATTTTTTAACCCCCCAATAAACCCCCGAAGGGGGTTTTTCCAAATAACTTTGGGTTTAACCACATTCTCATTGCACCAAAATTTTCCCTGGCCTTTTACCTTCACCATTTTTTCTTTTCATAACTATTGGGGAAACAAAAAAATTCTTGTCTGCGAGTTTCAGAAATAATACCCCTGGAAAAGAGAAAGACCCCTTTGACACCCATAAATTTTTAATCCCTTTTCAAATTTTAAAAAAATAACTTTTTGTAAGGGGCATTTTGCGGTTTCTTTGGCACATGGGATTTTAAAAGAACCCCTTAAATTTAAATTAAAAAATTCCCAAAATTTTGGTCGTCCTAAAAAATTTAAAACCCTTGCTCAAGGAAATAATAAGGAAATACCTCTTAACCAATAGTCAAAGGAGAAAGGGGGGAAAATGACTTCAAGGGTGGGTGAACAAAACCGAAAAACCCGTTAAAGAGCCCGTAGGAACTGATTAACAATTAATTTTGTGGGAAAAAAAAATGTCTTATTTTCCCAAAGGAAAAAAAACAAAAATTTTGCAGAAATGCTTTTGTGTTTACAAAAAAAAAAGGAAATCCTTGGTTGCAATTTTTTTTTTGGATAAAAAAAAAGTAACCTTTTGGGTTTTTTTATTTAAAATAGCCCTTTTACAAACACACCCGAAAGACAAAAATTTTCAATGTAGAAAATCATTTCATAAAATAACACATAACTTTTGGGTTTTCTTGCCCGGGAAAAAAAAATTGTTTTTCTAAATCCAGGTTCCATTTTAAGCCTTTTTTAATGGTTTCAAATTCAGCCAGATGGATGATGTGTCATACACAAAGGCTAAAAAAAATAAAAATTTAAAAATTACAGAATAAATTTTGGGAATAAAAAAATTTGATTTGCAGGCAATTAAGTTAAAACTTGATGACGCATTTATGAATTGGGATTAATACTTTTAAAATTGGGCCAATTCTTATTGGGAATTTTAATAATTATTAAAGTGGCCTGTGTTAAGGAATTGACTCAAATGCAGTGATCACGTGCCACAAGAAGCTTTGAAACCAGGTGGAATACAGTTGTGGTTATGGGGTGATATTGGGGGACTGGACCAAGTTAGAGTTAGAATGTAGTGAATGGGCAGTTGGGGGTACTAAAAAATTAAAACGACGCAACAAAAACAATTACTAAACCCGAACCTGACCAATTAAAATGTCTTATCAATAAAAATTAGATTCTTTGGGTTTATGTTTACTGGAAATAAAATTAGGCTAATCAATGTGAATAACCCTTATGAAAACTGGTTCTTCTTATTTATTACCAACTCAATTGTAACTTTGATCACCCTTTCCCGATATATTAGAACATTACCTTTTCCTTGGCAAAGAATTTTTATTGTTATAAAAATCTACTACTTTTGATTTTCCAAACCAAAATTTTAAACCCCCCTTTTAAAACAACATGGCCAACCCTTGACTAATTGGGTTTGAAGAAAGGAAACCCCTTTTGCCCTCACCTATCCATTTGAACATCAAACGAGCCCCCTTAACCGTTAGCAATTTAGTTTAGTACTGTTTTCAGGGAGGGGGTATTTTTCGTTTTGAGTTGTTTATGTTGGTGGCCCCCCCTAACTAAAATTGTCCTTTGCAAATTGCATTTTCCCGGGGTTTTTTTTTTTC
>JAODUO010004674.1:0-11265 GCA_025642075.2 Ridgeia piscesae
CGTATGTCTTTTTATGTACGTATGTACGTATGAACCTATGTACGTATGTACGTATGAACGTATGTATGTATGTCAATCGTCGGTTCGTCGGTTCGTCGGTTCGTCGGTTCATTCGTTCACTCACTCATTCATTCATTCACGCATTCACTCATTCACTCATTCACTCACTCACTCACTCATTCACTCATTCACTCATTCACTCATTCACTCATTCACTCATTCACTCATTCACTCATTCACTCATTCACTCATTCACTCATTCATTCATCCATCCATCCATCCATTCATTCATTCATTCATTCATTCATTCATTCGTGTGCCAGATTGTTTGACGAACATATCCGTGGCAACATCTGCAAATGTTCACTGGAAACAATAAAACGTCACTCATTCATCTGACGCAGTTGCCTCCGTTGAATCATATTCTTCCACAACCAACTCCTACGTGTGTTTGTGTAGTTGCACCCCACAGTCTTGTTTCAATGTTTGAGAAACGTTAATGGAGTTTGCACGTATCTCGAGAAACCAACACCAGAACGCCAACGCATTATTGACGCTTAACAAATAAAACCGTTAATTCGTGTTTCCCTTTTCTAGAACGCACATGCGACGCCTGCTGCGGCAGACGAGACAGCAGCTGTGTCATCAGCGCCAACGGACGCCGCATCTGGGTTTTAGTTTCGTATTTGTACAGCCCAAGCCATTTGCTCAATCTTACATTCCTGTTTGACTAAAATTACATATTTGTGGCGACATGTTTAATGTTGACACGTCGTGGTTGACGTTTCATTATTGACTTGTCATGAATCTGTTGACGTGACAGTAAAACTGACACTTCGAGATTTACATAAATGACTTTATAGCACCGACGACACGATGGCGTCTACAGTCCTCTTACACTAGGAAACACCAGGCGCGGTACAGCCAGTGTTTATAGAACGTAGTCTACGTACTGGGAGCAAGACAGCGGGACACAGGCCGGCTCTAGACAGTGTCCGACACCTCTCTATAACATAACTGGATTGGACACTCACTGGCCCAGATGACGGACGCTTTTCTTATATATATATATATATATATATATATATATATATATATATATATATATATATATATATATATATATATATATATATATATATATATATATATATATATATATATATATATATAGCTCTAAAACTACTCGGTCTGGACGATCGGACCGGACGTATTTTGCCCCTAGCGAAGTCCAAAAGTAACATTTGTAAATACAACAGTAGACTGGAAACAAATCAACGAGTCACAATTCCATAATCATACAACTGCTTATTTTGCGTCCCGCACAAGCACCACAGTGAGTATGTCATATACATGCAACTTTAAGTACTGTGTTATCTCCCTTACACTATAGCAACTAGTGACTGCTGACGACACCTACAACTAATGTCAACACTGGAATATCCAGCACATCTGCTCCCTGTCGATGTCTACAAACTAATCGGATTGGGAAAATGCGTCTAATGTTGTTACACAGTTTGGTCATTTCACGTAACAAGATTACATCCATTCATTTGCAAAACAAATCATCAGAACTGTTTTCAAATAATCACAACCAGGAAACGACCTATTAGAAACACGCCTTATGTTATTCATGGCGATGTTTTAATCTCGTTTCTCGGCGTAAATTAATCTCTTTATGTCGGTTCATATTAACCGCCCTTTGTGAATTAGAACAGCTTGCTTGCATGGTACTCTATGCTTCAAGATTTGTTATGAACAGTAAATGTCATTAAAATACAAAACAATTCTTATGACTGCATTTAAACATGTCGTAGCATCGTTTCTCTAATCATACGGTTGGAGTAATGCACGCTCTGATAGAGGTGCAATTATGTTGTTTATTTTAGTGCTAATTTAATCACTCCGCAAATACGGTTGACAGCTTCTTTCATTCCGGACACCCTGATCACCAATGCACTATTCCGGATTATACGAATTAAAATGTTTCCGGGTCAAATTAATCATGCATAGTACTTGGTATATTGTAGATCAACAATTAAGTTGCCTTGAGATATACATCGATGGAATGAAATATACATAAACAAAATTATACTTTCAATCACTGGACACTGTCAGTTTCCAGTTTCCTTCCAGGCATTATTTACTCTGGTTGGCAATCTTGTTATGGTTGGCAAACTCTTGTAAAATTAGTCCGTTTGTCGAGGAGTTCGGAATAGCGAGGTCAATCATATTGACACACCACATAGTTATACACTCGCACGTAGTTGCATATTAAACCGTTATAATAGAGCAACCGTAGAAGTCTAGCGTAGTTTCTTACCAGTATTTTGAAGCTGTTCTATTCAATTGCGTCGCGTCGTATCCGACAAACGTCTGTAACTTTGGCCGTGTCACGTAGTCTAAGTACGACAGCTGCACTTGTAGCATTCTACTCCAGTTACAACTATTTGTACTTAGAATATATCATGCGAACTGCAGTGCACGAACGTTTGTCCCAGCAGCACGCTATTCGGCTTATGAGTTGCATGCACGAATGAAAATTCAATCATACAAATATGCGCTATCCACAAAACGTTCTTTTGCTCAAGTTATTCATAGCATCGCCACAATTAGTAGACTAACAAATTACGTATCTTCAAACTAGTCACTCCAGCATAATGCGACAGTTGAAGGAACGTATTGTTTGAACATTTCACGTAGACCGTTGTTCAACAGTTTCATTCTGGTTCGTCCTTGTCGGTGTTCTTTCATTCTTCCAAACTGGCACGGTATAATTATCGCTCTTTTTATGTTATATATATATATATATATATATATATATATATATATATATATATATATATATATATATATATATATTCATATAATCATTCAATATTTCAGTACTTCACAATCAATCCGTGGAACTTATTCGCGTAGCGCGGATGGCTACATTCCGTGCCTGTGTGAATGCAAACAGTATATTTATGCGCCAACGCAATCTCCTCATCGACGACGAGTTTGGGACTGGCGCATGCGCCGTAGATCTCCGCTGTCGACGCTAGGCTTGTCCAGCGCAGTGTGCAATCGGATTGTATGGGATTGTCGGTGATCCAAATCTCGCGCATGCGCTCTACACTGTTGAATGCGCACGCGTTGATTGTCGTTAGCGCATTGTTATCGGCGTGAAGAATCTGCAATAAAGCAAAGTTTTTTTTTCACAAGTTCATTAAGAAATATTTCTTGTTAATAATATCTATGACTTTAGGTACATGAACGGTTTGCTTTTATCTGTGTAATATATTAAGTTATATACAATATTGGATTTTTTTCGGTGACATTCCAACGTTTTTCCAGGGTCTCGTTCCCCATGTCAGCCATCTCGGACATAACGCGGCACAAGACGCGGGCAGGAAACTGAACTAAACTGATCACGAGTTTACCACAATATGATGCATTTTAGCTAAGATATTATAACTCCGATGGTGCTTACATGTACACAAGTAAATATTAGTGGGATTATGTCCTCCATAAACATTGGGGACTCATTCCTGAACATCCTCCTTTCCGACGCCCTTTACATAAGAATCTGACCTATTGTATTTATACAATACCAGTTCTCGTTTATGTGAGTCGTCTCACAAGTTAGGGGGCCTTCCATAAAGTTTGATGTCAATTAGGGGGTCATTTATAAAAGACGTCACGGACATTGTTTAGGGGGTCTCCGTTTCAGCATCACGAAGCGGTACACGAGGTGGGTGTCGTTTACAGCCCCGTTTACAGACATGATGGGTAAAATAAATAAACAAAATGGCGACCTCCAGACTTTGAAGCGGCCGGAAGACGCGGTCGGGAAGTGCCCGGATGTCGTTGTTTTCCAAGTTCAGCTGCCTCAGTGACTTCAGACCTCGAAACATGCCAGCTGAAATATAAAAAAAATTCTCTTCAACTGGTTATAGTAACCTCGTTAAGCGATAAGAAAACCAGTTGTTTCGTTCTACTAAATCACAGCGGTCATGGCATTGTAACTCACGACGATGAAGCTTAAATAACCAACGATTACATAGGTGCGGTACCTAACAGCGTAAAGATGTAAAACGCGGCATAGTAAAGAGGCAAAAACATAATTGAGCAGAGATACACAATGACCTCCAGCATTATAGGTGCAATAATGAATACCACAGAAGACGCTATGTTAACGGTGCGCACAGTCACAATGGAAATCGTTGTTTCAACTCACGTATGAGATGAAACAACGAACAATGGTAATGGTGCATAGATTCGCTATATTGTCCCGTATAACAACTATAATGTCGTCATTTCAAACATTCGTATATTTGCGACACGGAAACATGAAATCACGAGTTAACAGTAAAAAGAAATAACAGACGACAGTATACAAAGAAGAAACTGTGAGTTATTCGAGCCCTACGAATATTTATTTAAAAGCTTAAGTCGATCCTTAGAGAAACACACCGATCGATGGCAGCAATTATCAATAATATATATATTTAAATAATATAAATAAATCCAACTGTGGCGCATCAGGTTCATTATTCAATGGTATCGCGTAAGAGAAAGCCACCATAGAAAGCCAAATGTATTATATCTATAACATAAGTGTATACTTTAAGACAACTATAGTTGTGTATTCTGAAATTGGATGACTTTGGTCCAAGAAAACGAATGAGCATTGAAAGTGACCTCGCCTAGGAGGAGATGCATCTACAGCAGTCGTAAGTAGATGGGTGTCATTAATATACAAGTTGTGTTAAAGGCATATTGACATTGCTAGCGACTACACAACCAGTCGATGTTATATTACGGATTCTTTCTCTGTGAAAATAGGCTTTACACGATTGACAACTGTTCCTTTCGTAAACATGTTCAGTGTCCGTAAAATAACATGATTATTCATCTTCCACATATCACAGGCGTATTATGAAATCCCTGCGTTGACCTTCTTGACTACACACGCCCGCACGCCCGCACGCCGCACGCACGCACGCACGCACGCACGCACGCACGCACACAGTTTTAGACTTTAGATTTGACAAGTTAATCACTTCATTTAGATAGATAGGTTGGACTCTCGATAATCCAAAGGGCTTCGTATTCCACCTGCCATCTAAAGTTGATTCTCTAGGTTATTTATTTATCTTGTTAAATATTCTTAAATTGTGTACTAATTAAAATACTGTTATCCAAAATAGAAAGATACTGTCAACAAATTAGCATCTAATTAGCTCAAAACAAAGTGTTTGCATTCGTTTTTTCTCCTGCAAAACATAAACAGAAATTTCAGAGTGTGTATGTTGTGCCTGTGAACTTGAATTTTCAAGGATATAGGTGCTATAGAAATGTTACAATTACTACTATTATTTGTAATGAAACAGGCATCTGCTAACGTTCAACATGGCTGTGATATTTCCATTTTCAAAACACCCAATTCCGCTAACCTCCTCTAAATGTTTTACTATCACTGTTGCTAACATTTACAACAAATAATACCTGCACTACCCTATAGAAAACATATCCAGCATGCAGGATCTTTCTTCAGTCTCGGACACTAAAACAAAACATATCAACATTTTTAATTGAAATTTTTTTTGCAGAGAAAGCACTTGTGAAAAATTATCATGTTTTGAAACAGTACATCTCGTATGCACGTAAGCTTACAAACAATCCCTTTTAGTGCCTAAAGTTACATTGATAAAATAGATAATTGTATACAAAACTTAGGAGAAATAACCATGCAGACAATTCATAATAGATTGGCAAATTCATATTTAACCCAATGACAGCACAAAATGTAGATTTACGAAAGAGACATTCGTGTTGCTTGTCGTACACGGTACACGGCAACAGAGACAAACCCGAGCTGGCAGGCGAGATACAGCGAGACATGTGGCTTAGATCCACCATGTGTGGGCACCACTTGGACGGTGATGTAACGAATTATCTCTTCACTGGAAGACAACAAAATTCGTTCATTGTAGTCAATCAATCAATCACTGTAATATTCTGCACGGAAATTCAAATTGACGGTGACAGAACAGTGATTATATATAAAAAAAAAAATGTCTTGGTACGAAAATACAAAAGTGTATCAATAATGCTCCAATGTAATAGTATATGCTCAGATACTTTCTTCCTCAAACTATATCAAAATTGAACAGATTGTATAAGAATGTATTTCTTTATTCAATTGGTAAAAAAACATATTGCCAGCTTAAGAAAAAAATGTTTCAGAAACGAACAGTTTAATAGCGATGTGTCATCTGAAGTTAAAAGAAATAATTTGTATACTGAAAGTCTTGTTATGATATAGGAATGCAATAATACCTTTCTCCCTATATGGGATTCACATTGGTCGGACTGGTTGGATATCTTTAACGTTACTCTCAAAAATAACTTCTGTCAAGAGTGACCCTAATTATTGGGTGACCCCTTTAGCAAGGTGACTGTACACTGACGTCCTACTGTATACTATTAAAATGTATCCATTCTAATAGCTTGACTGCTCAACGTTTAACTTTCTTTTGTGTTTACAAATTAATCATACTTAATCTTAACTAAGTCATGAGACATGACACATTTTAATTCGCTTTCTATAAGCCAACACCTCACAAAGAACCATGTCTCATGCTATTCACTCTTCACGTCCTCAACAAAACGCAGATAAAACGACTCCAGCGATTATAAAACACTACTGCCAGACTTGTCACGCCCTCCAGGAAATTTACTCACATCACACCTATTCTCAAACAACTACACTGGTTGCCAATCGAACAGAGAATCATCTTCAAAATATCCATGTTTGTATTCAAGACAATCCACGGTGTCTCACCTACTTACCTGTGTAGCCTTGTTAAACTGAATGAACCACTCCGTGGAAATATGCTCTATGCAAACAAACTGCTATTAACAGAACACAAGTCTAAAAACTCGTGGGGAGCGCGATCGTTCACCGTATCCGCAGCAAAGGCCTGGAATACACTTCCAAACAATATCAGAGCCAGCGCAACAATCAGAATCTTCAAGGCAGCACTGAAAACACACCTTTTCAAAGCTTACTTCGAGTAATACATGTGGACTTTTCCTGGACATGTTCTGGACGAATTGACTGTATACATATTATGACACTCATTTATAAACAATTGTTCTATAATACAAGCAGCTGTTTATTATTATATATATATATATATATATATATATATATATATATTGACATAATAATAATAATGGCAATTTATATAGCGCCGGTATCCGCCACGTGGTGGCGCTCATTGCGGTTTTACATCCTTGTGTTCATCAGACACATATAATACATCATGCTACAGAAATACTATTAATGTTAATAAACACATTTAGACTAAGACAATAAATTTTAATAATAAAATACCTTCATAAGTTATAATCGTGTAATAAAGTTTTCTATCTATTGACGTATATATTATACTATCTATCTATCTATCTATCTATATATATATATATATATATATATATATATATATATATATATATATATATATATATAATAGATAGATAGATAGATAGATATAATAATATATATATAGATAGAGAAACTTTACTTTACACCGATTTATTACTACTATACTGAATGGTAATTATATTATTTATTTATTTAGTCTTAGTCTAAAATGTCGCTTTATTAACATTAATAGTATTTCTGTAGCATGATGTATTATATGTGTCTGATGAACACAAGGATGTAAAACCGCAATGAGCGCCACCACGTGGCGGATACCGGCGCTATATAAATTGCCATTATTATTATTATGTCGGACTGTCGCATTATCATTGTAAATAATCACACCAATTTAACCATACACATATTCACTACAACATTATTATGGTGTTCATTTACTTCCTGAAAATGTTTGAAATTCTAACTTTCACATGTCATGATAGAGTACGTACTTCTTAACAATAACATTCAATGACTCCCATACCAATTTGATTAACTTACAATTCTACTAGATCTCATTACATTGAGTGGAAGCACACATATTCATAAACTTTGTTTTGGTTTCTGCTGTACCTATGGCTGTGTCAAACATTCATACAAAATACGATATAGTGGTAACTGCTTACTTTTATAAACTGTCAAATTATAACCTCATTTTAAATACAAATTACAGAAACATGAACTAAAAATCTAAAGTTGGTGTTGCTATATGTAGGAAAACCAGTCACATTGACAACAATAATTTGCTTTTTTTATTTAAGAAATGGAAATATACACTATTGACATATCCTGTACTGTTTACTGTATTCAAATATTCCCACTAGAAGCAAAGTTACATGAATTTAAAGAGGGCCCCATCAGAAATTACTTAAGGAGAAAAACGAGTTTTAAAGTCGAGATTCATTCTTCACATGAAAACCACCGGAACGTTTAAACAAATATTACTAATAGTCATTTTTATTATTGTTATATGTGTTATCTACATAGATACACACTATTATATTATAAAGCCTGTATGACGCTTACGATGGAATACAGTTTTTAATGGTTATAATAATTTGAAATTTGAAATTGTTAGATAATTATCTAATGAAGACAGTTTATCATGTTTGTGGCAATGAATTTTTTAACGGAAATAATGAAATACCTCATTGACCACTGTGTAAAATAAATTAAAATAGCGTTCTTCTGTATCATGTTATAAAAACGTTTTCCCAAAAATTCTGAATGTGCATTCCATAGCATAATAAATTTATTAGAGCAATTCATTATTATATTTAATGGTTATAATGGTTATATATGACGCAATAAAAAATGAAAACAAACAAACAGGCCAAATACCAACAATTAACTCAAGGAACTTTGCTTTCTTCGTGTTAGCAGTTCTTTTTCATTTTCGGGAGGTCCTGATCCGTGACGATCTCCTTTACGATACCAATGTTGGTCTTGATTAGGACACGACCCGCGTAGGTCCAACAGTCTGCAATGTGTTTCTGGCGTTTCAGCTGACGCGTGCGATACCAGCATAGCTTGCTTGGCCGTGAGGTTTTCGTTGACATGGATCTGGTTGTCCTTGCATTGCCGATTGTAGTCCTTCAGGGGGGTGCGCGCCCGAAACACTTCGTCACGCACCGCTTCGCTGCGGAAGCGAACAATCATTGCCCGCTTGCGCGGACGGCCTTGCTTGTCCTGCTTCGGGCCTAGTCGGTGGCTCCGCTCTAGGTGATCGGCAACAATGTGGGTCAAACCACCCAGCTTCTGCTGGATTGTACCGATCACCTCGACATCGGTGTTTTCACCGTCTTCTTCCGGGATGCCTTGGAAGCGGAGGTTCGGACGTCTGGAATATTGTTCCCGTCTATCAGTCTCCGCCTCCAACGTCGCCACCTACTTTACCAGACAGACCGTTAATCTGTTCATATCTGGCAGCCAGGCAAGTCTTTAGTGACTGAATCTCTTTGTCTAGGTGTGCAACCTGCAGATGCATAGCAGCACATACCGTTTTGATTAGTATCGGGGCAATTACCTCGATTATTTCAAGAACGGTCTTTTCTTGTTCCTTTTTTGACCGCTTTTCGGCGTTTCACTGAGGGCACTGCGCTGCAGTTTAGACTTCTCTAGTTTAGTCGCGAAGTACGACTCGACCACTCTGTTGATCTCTTCGGTTGACATTGTGATCAGTGAAGCGGAATGTCTGGTCAACGGTGAGTCAGCGTTAGTTCTATGGGTGTGGTGTAGCGTGGCGTGGCGAGGGCAATAAAGCAAGTGGATCGGGCTACACTTTACAGTTAATCACAAAAGGCAGCTTCAGCTCACCACTCAGGAAATGTTCGCATCCTCCGTCTTATTCATGGAGTCACCAACCAGTGCTGTGCTTATCAGCACAGACACTCATAACCTCAATATTCCTTGCCCGCGAATAATCAAGACAGCGGAGAGGCACGCAGCACCTAGAATGCATCCGCCGCCAATGAAAATACATATGTACACACACTACGTTATAAAATGCAATAACATTAATGAATATTGATGCTACATACTTTCTAAGTGGGCGGCAGATGTACCGTTCTATCCTAGTTTCTGCAGAAACTCCCAAAATGTTAAAAAATATTATAGTCAATATCAACATTCCTGTCTGCCACAACAGGTTACCTTTGAACACTGCAAATAATCTTTCACCATACCGATTGTTTTCAACCTTCGAAATATCCATTGATCCCAACTTCAATGTCTTTTACCCAACATTGCTAATTACTGAAGAATACACTTTCCAGCAGGTGTCCTTCTGGGCTGTGACAGTAACCACAACTTTTGTTTGCACAGAGCCATAGGTTGGATTAGCACCTGATAGTGACCACAGGTTTTTAGTCAGGCTCGAAACTGGCACCAACAGTGATGTCCAGACTGTCTTGAGTTGAGTTGTCACATTTCTTCACAAAATCCTAGCAGTCATTAGCATTGTCTCTTCTGATGATAGCAGACATTTTCTGATGGATTTGCTGGCTTCGTTTAACAAACAATAGATTATGGCCTTTACCTCTAACTGTGGATAGAGGTGTCAGGCCTGGAAAGTATGCCCCTTGAGGGAAGGCTTTGTAGCTTTAAAAATCATCAATATACAAATATTTTAGAACAGCTGGTTATGTAGACAGGTAAAGAAAAAGACCGACAACATACGGTATACAATTATATCAGTTATATCTATTATTGTCGTTTCTGCCAGGCAGAAATACTTTGCTGCTACTCTGTACTGGCAGGGCAGAAATACCTTTCAGCCTGGCAGAAAACCAACCTTGCCCATAAGCTCCCCTATTTTCCAGACTTGTCCGTTTTAATGTCATCAGTGTGCAAATATTTCAGAAAAGGTTATGTAGACAGGTACAGAAGGAGACTAATAACATATTCAATAAAAATGACAAATTTGCCTATCCATGGTATCTATTGTCTATTGTCGCACTTTTCAGCCCTGGCTGTGACCACAACTGTCTGCCCTATTTTTGCCCAGCAGAAAACCAACCGTGTGAAATGAAAGTGTTATTAAGTATTGACAACTAGAATTGACTACCTGGACAAAATTAATTATTCAGCAAGTAAAATGTGTTGTGCAAGCAAGTACAGCATAGGCCTATGCTAGGTGAACACTCATGCACGGAAACTAGTAAACTATTTATACATAACTGTAGTGGTGTGTGTGTGTGTGTGTGTGTGTGTGTGTGTGCGTGTGTGTGTGCGTGCGTGTGTGGGTGGTGGGGGTGGTGGGGGGTGGTGCGTGTGTGGTGTTTTTTTTTTGT
>JAODUO010004676.1:0-11045 GCA_025642075.2 Ridgeia piscesae
TCTCTCTCTCTCTCTCTCTCTCTCTCTCTCTCTCTCTCTCTCTCTCTCTCTCTCTCTCTCTCTCTCTCTCTCTCTCTCTCTCTCTCTCTCTCTCTCTCTCTCTCTCTCTCTCTCTCCCTTACTCTCTCGCTCTCGCTCTCTTCTCTCTCTCTCACTCTCACTCTCTCACTCATTCACTCATTCACTCACTCACTCACTCATTCGTTCTCATTCTCTCCTCAAAACACAGACTCAGACAGATACAGATACACATACACAGACTCACACATAATCAAATGTTTTGCTGTTTTGAACCTTGAGCAGTTTCGTTCCGTCTACGTTGCTCCAGATCACTCAGCTGTACGGACGCGTACATGTCTGGCAATTTGTATGCTAAGAGTCTTCGCGCATTAATTGCATCGTCGCTTAATGCTTTTCGGAGAAGTCGAAGTGGTGTTTTTGATTGAGCAGGTGTGCTAAGGATTAAAGTGTTTAGAGCGTTCTGATAAATCCTAAAAATCAGATACTGAAATATGTGTGTGTGCGAGTGCGCGCGTGCGTGTGTATACTATTTTTGTTATAGGCCTAACTTTTTTTATCTTACTGAGACCGGCGTTTGAACAGGAAGCCTATACACGTGGACCTGAACGTGGTTGTGTCATTAACAAACACTTATTACAGCAAACCAACTGTCGTCAATATGTCAAACGCAAGGCGAAATATACTCGTGTGCAGTCTGCAGGTTGGTAGCGGTTAGAATGCCCTCCCCGTACAACAATCACGTGACATCTAATTAATGTTCTGATTTTCAACATGCTACTTTGAAATCATGGTTAGACGGCAATACGCTTGCAACTGAAACAGAATATCCGCTGTAAACAAAGCAAAGATGACGGATCGAGTTTGGAAGGTCGTACGATTTTGATAACCTATACGCATGAAGATCATAACTGTAAAGATTTTTTGCGGATAGAAGAGAAAGAAAACTGAATCCGGGGGAACGGAACCATTGCAAGGCCACCTCATGCACCCCGACGACAAGGAATCAACGTTATTTAATTTGTTTCTTGTAATTGCTCGACTATGATTAAAAACACACACACACACACACACACACACACACACACACACACACACACACACAACACACACACACACACACACACACACACACATATATATATATATATATATATATATATATATATATATATATATATATATATATATATTATATAAAGGGGTGTGTGCTGCGTGTGTGGTGCGTGCGTGATGTATTTTGGGGGGGTTGTTGTAATGTTATATATATATATATATATATATATATATATATATATATATATATATATATATATATTGAACAAAAATCAATCAATCAATTCTGACAAATTATTTCTAATTGAATTCGTTTTGGGCTATATATTGTCAGACCACGGGGCCGCAAACTTGATTGATGTCTTGTTGTCGGAGCATCGCGGATGTCCGACAAAAGTTTCGTTTTATTGTTCGGTCGGCTTCTTTGTCGACTTTGAAAAAGATCCAGTTTCGGTGCACGTAGGACCTACAGTGTGCTGAAGGCAAAGGACGCTTCAAGCGACGTTCATGACCCGCCGTTGCCGTAGGTGAAGACGATGGACGATCAGAGATCGCGGGCCGGTGTTTCGGTTGCATTCGCTAATCGTTGATCCGGCGTCTCAGTGACGTCAGGTCAATGATGTCCCTATAAATCTGGCGGGAAAATTGGCAGATGTAGAGGTTTGAAATTGGTGGTGTATAAAATTTGAAAAACAAGCGGAAATATTGATTGATAAGTATTATTCTTGTGTTAAGGTTATTCATAAAGTGGTACTGGACATATATTGAGTAGTAGTTTTGGTTAAAGTTTGTTAGTTAACAGTATTTTTGAACAGATTAGTATAGTGGGTGATAAAAGGGTAATCTAGGCTTCGACAAATTGTAAACAAGATTGAGCAAATCTCTTTATTTGATATAGTATATAAGAGATAAAGCAATAAGAGTAACAACTACATATATAAGATAAAACTGTGAATAGATATCATTGTTATTAAAAATAAACAAGCGTTTTAGTAGGAAACCCTTGTTTGTTTGTTTATATAGGTAGTGTCCAACGTTTCCGCTAGGGAACGGTACCAGTACAAAATAAACTTTTTGTTCATGGTAGCAAGGTAGTAAGTTGTTTATAACATAAAGTGTGCTGCAGTTGCTGTACACAATAAACAAACAGTCTTTCTAAAGACTAAGTTGGTTTAAATTAAGAGTTGATTTTGACAAATCGTAATATGGCACCTGGCAAGCGGCAAGTGAAGGCAAGGAGGACTTGGTGTGTAACCACTGCCACAGCGGTTTGGATTTTGCCGTATCGGGGTGCGGAAAAACTTGGTCAGGACAACGGAGGAAGGGTTTAGTTCCAATGTTTAGGGTGTTGGAAAGTGGACTGTCTGACAGCAGAGTTAGCTAGACTAACGGATATTGTGAAGGGGAGGGGTGGAGGGAGGGTGATTGCAAGGACAACAAATGGAGAAAGAACAACAGGAAACATGACATGCAGGAAGGTGACAGGGGAGAAAGTGACAGAGAGAAGGAGGGAGGGACAAGGGGACAGGAGATGAGAGAAGTAGATGCGACAGGAGGTAAGACGAATGGAAGAAAGTCAATAAAAAAATGACAGGAAGAAAAGGGGCCGGAAAGAAAGGAACAAAAAGAGAAAGCGGCGGGGGAAAAAAGTCAGAAACCCCAGGGAGATGCAAAACGGAGGAGCTACTCTGAAGAAATGATCGGGGGGGCATTGAGAACAGAAAGGATTTTTTAGGGGAGACTCCATTTTGCGAAAGACAGAGGGACCCAAAGGAAAAGGGCGTTGTTTTTTGGGTCTTCCGGGGGCTAGGATAAAACATGTGACTGAAGGGGAGAGAACGTTTTGGGGCAGGGCCCAAAGGGGGGGTCTATTTTAAATACATGTGGGGCGAACAATCGACAGGGTTTGGAACAACCAGGATAGTAAAGAATACAGAGAGTTGGTAGAGACACTGAAGAAGACGAGAGTTGAACAGATCATACCCCTCAGGAATCTTGCCAGTGATGGGGGGGAAGGGGAACAACATTTAGAAATTGCAAGAGGATGGCAATTAACGGACTTTTAAGAGCAGATGTGTGAAGAAGAAGGAGTTGGATTTGTAGATTTGTGGGGATATTTTGTTGGTAAAGAAGACATGTTTATGAGAGATGGCCTCCATCTAAGCGGAAAGGGCGCAGCAGTGTTCCCCAAGAATCTTCTTCGATCGATGAATAATGGAACAGGTTAATTTTTTAAACTATTTTTGCGGGGGGGATACACAGAGAAGCCAAATACTAGAGGCATAGATAAAGATAGCAAAAAGACATCAGAAAAAACAGCCGGGAAAGCCCTACGGAATTTGGTTATAAATGTGTTTGTTTAAATGCAAGGAGCATAGTAAAAAAAAAAGAAATGAACTAAACATTATGGTAGAAGATATTGCCCCTCACATAATAGGTAAACTGAATTTTGGGGCCCAACACCCGATATACCAGATGCCGAATTAGGAATGACAGGGTATGTAATGTTTAGGAAAGATAGATTAGGAAGAAGGGGAGGCGGAGTTATTTTTTATATTAAAGAATCCATCCAAGCTTATGAAAAAAAATTAAAAAAAGAAGCAGAATGTGAAGAAGCTGTCGGGTTAACATAGTTACAGGAAACTCAACACTAACTGTTGGGTTAGTGTATCGGAGTCCAAACATAAGCATGGAAGAGAATAAAAAAATACAAAACGCTATCAAAGAAGTAAAGTAAAGGGACTGTATTATTATGGGGGATTTTAACCATGGGCATATACAGTGGACATCTCTACAGAGTACCGGGAGAGGGGGTCAAGATTTTTAAATTTAGTACAAGATAGTTTCCTTTCTCAACATGTGTTAGAAGCAACCAGGGGCGAGAACGTGTTAGAAATAGTATTGAGCTCACAGAAGGAATTTTTTTGATAATGTCAAGATATGTGAGCCACTGGGGTTAGTAATCACAACCAGATACATTTTATCATCAAAGAAAAGGGGAGAACGGAATAGAAAAATAAGGTACGGGAAAAAAATTTCAAAAGGAAGATATAAGGACATGAGGGAATATTTAGCAAAGATAGATTTGGAATAACACACTGAAGAATAAGACAGAAACAGAATGCTGGAATATTTTAAAGAGTGAAATTGACTGCGTCGTTGACAAATTTGTCCCCTTAAAAAAACGGGGGGAAACGGTCAAAGAAGAAACACTTATCGAAGGAAGCCATTAAAAAAAATCAAGTACAAGCAAATGATGTGGAAGACATATAGACATACCGGAAGGGGAAGACTATAGCATTTATAAAGAAGCACTTTAATCAAACTACAGCTGAAATTAAAAATTCAAAGAGAAGCTACGAACAAAAAATAACTTTTAAATAAAATATGACAGCAAGAGTTTTTATGCGTATGTTCGAAGTAAAAGAAAGTTCAGGATAAGGTCGGTCCCCCTAGAAAATTTGTGATGGAAAAATAATAAAGAATTTTTAAAGGGAAAACCCAAAGGTACTTTAGTTGGTTTTTATGGGGGGAAAATATTAAGTATTTCCCGTACTTGAGACTAAGTTCGAAGGGAGAGAGTTTGACTATTTAGGACAACTAATTTTTTCCCCCCCAATGGTAGCTATGAAAATAAGAGATATGAAGGATAATAAATCACCTGGAGTGGATGGGATTCCTCCCAAAATTTCTATTGGAAATTGTAGAACAAATCAGCAAAACCGCTTGCAACAGTGTTCAATTTGTCATTAGAGGAGGGGTAGTTCCGTTAGAATGGAAAGAAGCAAACCCTTATACCATTATTTAAAAAAAGGGTTTGAGAAACAAGTCAGAGAACTATAGACTAGTGAGTTTAACATCGGTGATTTGCAAACTATTAGAAAGACTAATTAAAGATCACCTGGTTGATTTTCTTGTTAAAAAAAAATTGGTAAACCCATCTCAACAGGGTTTTTTTAAAACAAATATGTTATGTTTTTTGGAAGATGTCACAAAGTGGCTAGATGAGGGATCACCATTTGATATAATCTACTTAGATTTTAAAAAAACCTTTGACAAAGTGCCCCAAAAACTACTTAAACTAAAGGCCCATTTGGGATAGGAAATGGAATGATTGGGTGGGAAAAAAGGCTTATTGGTAGAAGACAAAGAGTAGTAGTTGATGGGGAGGTTTCAAACTGGAAAGGGGTTTTAGTGGAGTACCGCAGGGATCAGTACTGGGACCTATTTTATTCTTAATATATATCAGTGATTTGGATGATGACATAACAAGCAAGGTGTTGAAGTTTGGGAGAACAAAAGTTTAGGAAAATTAAAAGTGATGCAGATAGACAGCATTTACAAGATGATCTTAATAAGTTGGGGTAGAATGGTCTGAGAAGTGGCAAATGCTGTTTAATTTTGGGAAAATGTAAGTGCCTTCACACGGGGCATGGGGAAAGAAGATGCACAATATGCAATGGGTGATACTGTATTTAAAAACTACCTTAAAGGAAAAGGACTTGGGTTTTAAATATTAGTGCTGACATGAAGGTATCAGAGCAGGGGTGGAATTGCAGCAGCAAAAGGGGAAAACCCAAAATTTTTGGATTAATTAGGCAAAAAATGTAAAAGAAAAAGAACTAATAATACCCTGTATAAAACAAATTAAGGGCCCCATTTTGAATATTGTATCAAGCATGGACCATATTGCAAGAAAGGGTATTGATATGCTAGAAAGAGTCAAAAGGGGAAAAAAAAAAAAATGATACCAAAACTCGGGGGTATTAGTTATGAAATGCTTAAAAGAAATGGTTTTAAAAACACTAGAAACAAAAAGATTGAGAGGAGATCAGTTGAAGTGTTTAAAATATTGAATGGATATGAAAATATTGACAGAAATATATTTTTCACAGAAGGGGAAAAGGACTAGAGGACATGGAATTACATTAAGAAAAACATTTTTAGATTTTTTTATTAGAAAATTTTTTATTTTTCAAAGAACAGTAAAAAGAAAGGAACAGATTATCAACTGATTGTTAGGTGTTTGAGTGTTAAATATTTAAAAAAAAAATTACTTTTACTTAAGAAAGGGGGGTATACTTAATGAAAATTTTATTCGAAAAAAATGGTTTCCAGTATGCATTGGTTGTTTTAGGTCAATTTGTTTCCCCCTTTTAAAAATGCAGTATTGAACACTGAGCTGAGCAAACATTCTTAGCCTTAATGTAATTGTTATGATTTAACAACATATCGTCAAGTCCACTGCAGCCAAAACACACCCTAAAAAAAAATTATAACAACCGAATCTGAATAGCAACGCACCGAAGCGTAGCGATTCCACCGGCGAACAGGACGGACACGTGAAACACCTGAAATCAAAAATAACCAGTAAATTTTTTAAATAATTATATGAAACATAAATGAAGTCGTGTACAGAGATTTTTACTTTTTGCTAACATGTCGACAATTATGGGAGTGTGCCAGCGTTCTTTTCAGCATTCGGTGTACAAGAGAACTGTTGCTGTTTTTAACAGACGTCTTATGTAGTGTCGCTAATTTGGAAGAAAACCTTTTTTGAAAAGCAAGTGACGCTCAACAAATTTCCATTTTAACTGCGTTAATGTGCGGTCGCATTCCGAGTAATTGTAATAGTATTTTGTTCAATGTTAATTCGCATGAATTGATAAAAAGAACTTATTATTTTAACCGCGTATTATATTGTGCGATTGCATTCCAAATTTATTGTAGATGAATTGTGGTCAATTTGTAATTCGCACGAACATTGGATAAATAATTTTAATTTCACAGAAAACACGCAAAGGAAAGTTTTTTTATTTAAAATTTCTAATTTATTTTTTTTGGGTATATTATAAAACTACACATATAACTAAATGTCATACTTTATACGTTGGGAAGATGGGCGTGGCAAGTGAATATATATAGCTTAAGGGCGTGGCAGTTCAGTGCTAAAGATGCGCGAAAGTAATTGAACAACCACTGTTGTATGTTAATAATAGTTACGTGGTTATACTACAACGACAGTTATTTTCAAGTACTTTATTTTATCAACGGGGGCGTGTGCGTGTGCGTGTGCGTGTGCGTGGGGCGTGGCGGTGGGGTAACGGCAGTACTTAGGTCTACCGGTTTCCCTTTTCCCCTCCCGTTGGTTTGGGGTTTCCCAAAAAAGTTTCCCCTTCCGGCCCCTCCTCTTCTGTTTTCCGTCTCCGTCTTCCCCCTCTGCCTTTTCTCTGCCTCTCTCTTTTCCCGTCTCTGTCCCTTGTCTCTGTCTCTTTTCTGTCTCTGTCTCTGTCTCTGTCTCTGTCTCTGTCTCTGTCTCTCTGTTTTCTCTGTCTCTCTCTGTCTCTCTCTGTCTGTTCCTCTCTGTTTTCTCTGTCTCTCTCTGTTTTCTCTGTCTCTCTCTTTCTCTTTCTCCCTCCCCCTCTTTTCTCTCTCTCTGTGTCTCTCTGTGTCTCTCTGTGTCTCTCTGTGTTTTCTCTCTGTTCTCTCTGTGTTTTCTGTGTCTTCTATCTTTCCCCCTCTCTGTCTCTGTTTTTCTCTGTCTCTCTGTCTTTTTTCTCCTTTTTCCCTCCCTCTCTCTGTCTCTCTCTTTGTCTTTCTCTGTCTCTCTCTGTCTCTCTATGTCTCTTTTGTCTCTCTCTGTCTCTCTCTCTCTTCTCTCTCTGTCCTTCCTGTTCTCACTTCTCTCTCTGTCTCTCTCTTCTTTTCCCTTTCCTCTCTCTCTGTCTATCTCTGTCTTCTCTGTCTCTTTTCTCTCTGTCTCTCTTTTCTCTCTGTGTCTCTCTTGTTCTCTGTGTCTCTCTGTGTTCTCTGTGTCTCTTTCTCTCTGTCTTCTTTTCTCTCTCTGTATCTCCCTTTTTTTGTCTCTTTTGTCTCCCTCTGTCTGTCTGTCTGTCTTTTTTGTCTCTTCTCTGTCTCTCTTGTCTCTCTCTGTCTCTTTGTCTCTCTTTCTCTCTCTGTCTCTTTTTCTTTTGTCTGTCTCTTTTCTCTCTCTCCTCTCTCTCTCTCTCTCTCTCTCTCTCTCTCTCTGTCTTCCTTTTCTTTCCCCCCCTTCTCCCTCTCCCCCTCTCTCCTTTTTCTCTGTCTCTCTTCTCTCTGTTTTTCCCGTTCCCTCTTTTCTCTCCCCCCCTTTTTTTCTCTCTCTCTCTCTCTCTCTCTCTCTCTCTCTCTCTCTCTTTTTTTTGTGTCTGTCTGTGTGTGTGTGTGTGTGTGTGTGTGTGTGTGTGTGTGTGTGTGTGTGTGTGTGTGTGTGTGTGTTTTGGGGGGCTTTTCTGTGTCTGTGTCTGTGTCTTTGTGCTTGTCTTTTCCCCCCCTCCCCCCCTCCCTCCCTCCTCTCTCTCTCTCTCTCTCTCTCTCTCTCTTCTCTCTCTCTCTCTCTCTCTCTCTCTTTTTGTCTGTCTATCTGCCCCGTTTTCCCTATTCTTTCCCCTTTCTCTGCTCATTTCCCCTCTTCCCCCACTTTTTCCCCCCACTCTTTTTTTTCCCCATTCCCCATTCTCATTGGGGGCCACATGGATTCGGTCATGGCTTTTTCACATATCTCCCGAACGTTGAAGCTATTTACCCCACAAAGCAATTTGTAATACCTGCCATGCTTCATGACATTATCACAGTTTAAAAAACAATGCAATCCGTCAATTGGTGTTGGCATAGCTTGCGGCCTCTTAATGGTTTTGCTGCTACGCCAGAACGCATGGGGCGCCATATCGGTGACTTGCACGTGAAGGGTGCAACGACCAATAGCATGGAATTGTTGGGGTCAAAATGTAGTTCTCCCCGTTAACAGTGCAAGGCCAACTTCATCTGTTTCTTGGTTTGTTCGATTGGGGTCGAGTGCAGCAGACGATGCACGTTTGACGCTCAATGTAGTGTGACAGTTGGTCTCAACTAAGCTGCACACAAGGTGCAGTTTAAGATGTCAGCAGACACTAGGATATCAACAGATACCGAAACACAACGAGGACGGGCACAGATTGGACGATGCAATTACTCGAAGGTATGAACGTTTATGATTTGTGGTGGAAAGACAACTAATGCTCGTACGTTCCATTATTGTTATATAATCATATTCGTGATTCAATGCATGTTTCTGTTGTAATCCCCTCTACCATAATTTTACCTTTAACAGCATCACAAAATTACAATGTGTTCAGAATTGCTTAGCAAGGATTCTACCATGTTTTATTCGTTATATGCGGCTTCTAAAGGTCATTGCATTGTCTTCCTGTACGATATCGTATTATCTTTAAGATCTTTAAATTCATTGCTTACTCCGATGAGAAAGGTTGCCTAGCTTCGATCATTTCTAGTTGTTGTCCCTAAAGTCAATACCATTGTTGGGACAAGTGCTTTTGCCTGTTTAAGCTAACACGTATGTGGAAAACAAAATTATGATCACTATGCTGATCGGTGTTGATAATATCTTAATTAAAATAAATTGGCTTAGTCTACATCTATTATATGTTTACTATTTTATGTTATGTATTCTTGTTTACCAATTTGAGTTATATGGAATTATGTGAATTATGTATCAACATTTAAAGTAATTCCTTGTTACATTTTATGAAGGAAAAAATGGGACGATGTGTGCGCCATCTTGGTTTCACGTCGCCTGTTGTAAAACATTCCTATCCATAAATCTGCATGGATGAATAATTATAGGTTTATATGTTACCTAACATGTTTAATGTATCATATGATATAATATAACACATAAACGATGTTTTTGCCTGTTTAAGCCAACACGAATGTGGAAAACAAAATTACGATCACTATGCTGATTGGTGTCGATAATATCTTTAATAAAATAACTAAAGTTGTCTTAGTCTACATCTGTTAATTATATGTTTATTATTTTATGTTATGTATTCTTGTTTACAAATTTGAGTTATATAGAATTATGTATCAACATTTTAAAGTAATTCCTTGTTACATTTTATGAAGGACAAAATGGCGACGATGTGTGCGCCATCTTGGTTTCACGTCGCCTAATGTAAAACATACCTATCCATAACTGTGCATGGATGAATAATTATAGTTTCGCATGTTAACATGTTTAATGTATCATATGATATAATATAACATATAAACCATGTTTTAACGCCATTCTACAATACAAATAACTTCACTGGAAATAGTTATATCAGTTTAAGAACTATTTCCAGTGAAGACAAGTTGACACCACAATTTCGCCAGTCAAAGACTATATGGTATATAAAGAAAGGAAATTGCTACTATAATTGTAACTGATGTGTATTCGATGCCTCGTGGCAAAGGGTGTATCACGTGATCCTCGCAATATGGAGGGTCACATCCGGCAATGGAACGCCGGGCTTAGGGGCAGATACTCCCTCCCTTTCTCGTAGCACAGTGGTCAGTTGTGAGGGTTGAAGGTCGTGACATTTCTCGCCAGAGGAACGTTGTAAGGAGCAACCAAAGCGGAGTCCCGAGCCCAAGTAGATACATTAGATACTGTACTATGTACTGGTGTACTATAGGCAGAATGTTCCCAGTGTCTCCCACTTCCGGATATCCTCTTTTTAAATTATATAAATATTATAAATTAAAAAATTAAAAATAATTTTATTAAAAAACAGTTGTGACTGATTGCATTTAGAATACTGTGTTGTAATGCAAATGCATTGTCAGTTGTTTGTCTAACCATTTTGTTCACTTGGATAGTTTAGGGTAATATCGATTCAGTGTTGTGTGTGGCAGATTCACACCCTGCTGGTGTTCCTTAAGCAAACATTACATGTGTGCACACGCATTGATTCTATTTAATAGTTTTCAGATAATAATTACGACCATGGTTTATTATACACCAGTACACCATGTGATTGTTCAACTCTTGCAGTTATATGTGTGTGTGTGTGTGTGTGTGTGTGTGTGTGTGTGTGTGTGTGTGTGTGTGTGTGGTGGTGTGGTGTGTGTGTTTTGTTTTTTGGGTTAAATTTAATTGAAAGTTGTGG
>JAODUO010004677.1:0-11306 GCA_025642075.2 Ridgeia piscesae
GCGGTGAATGTGTCAATAACCATAAACGGTGACGCTCTATCTACACGGAACCCATGTTTCATACGTTCGAGATGCGCAAAAGAGCTGTCACTCCTATCGTTGTAGGAAGTGCGGCGACTCTTGTGGGAAAGACCCTGTCTACTCCACCGGCACGAACGTTCCTCTCATGGAGTTGTCCGACACGTATACCCCGGAGGTGTCTTTCACCCAACACCGACGCTTTATCAACGCTTCGACGAAGAGGCTATTCGGGAGAAGACGGATTTAATTATTACCCTTATCGTGCCACGATGATTTTGAATGTGACTTTACAGAACCGGATTGCCACCCAATGTGATAGGTGCGTGGGTAGCGAGGCACGTTCCTATCAGCATTAGCGTGGCGTCCAACATGCCAGCACACAAGGATACTCGGTGTTATGTCACCGACGGTGATTCGGAAACGTTAGTAACAGCCGTGATGAGGGACTTGGAGAAGACGAGTGATGCTGCGTTCGATCTCCTGAAACCTCGGTACAAACATATATTCGATCAATTGAAGAAACAGCAGACAATACGAAGCGTCTATTGGGAATGCAGAGGAAACGGACGAGGAGGAGGAGGAGGAAGATGAGGGATTAGCTTCGCATCGAAAAAAAACATACAGCATACTGACTGATAAACTGTTGGTTTGGCTCCACCAAATGCCCGTAATCAATTTCAACTCCGGGAGGTATGACCTAAATACAATTAAAAAGTGTTTGGTTCCCTATATTCTACTCGGTGACGCGAGCGAAACCGCGTCTTGCTTTGTCATAAAGAGACGGAACATCTTAATGTGCCTATCGACGAAGATACTTAAATTCCTGGACATGGTGAACTATCTCGCACCCAGTTTTAGTTACGAAAACTACTTAAAAACTTACGGATGTGAGCTCACAAAAGGTCACTTTCCATACGAGTACATGGACGACGTTCGGAACCTAGACGATCGTTTCCTTCCGCCGAAGGAAGCCTTCTACAGCCGCCTAAAAAACGAGGGTATATCCGTCGAGGACTATGCCGAATGCGAGACGGTATGGCGAGATACGCATATTACAACCATGCGTGATTTATTTGTGTGGCATAATAACCTCAACGTAATACCCTTCTCAGAAGCCATCAAAAAGAAGACAGCCTTCTACCAACAGAGACGCATCGATATGTTTAAATATGGTATCAGCGTTCCCGGTCTTATGTCGCTCTATTTGTTCAACGACTTGCCGCCCAACACTTATGTTACGCTCTTCAACGAGAAAGACAAATACTTACATCACCTAGTCAAGAATCAGATCGTGGGCGGACCAGTAATAATATTCCAGAGGTATCACGATAGTGACGTCACCAAGATATGATATATTTAATTATGTGAGGTCGCGCAGCCGTGTTGCTCGATCGTAGGCTATGACGCCAATGCCCTCTATCTTTGGGCATTGATGCAGGACATGCCTACTGGATGGTTCACGCATCGACGAGAACAAAACGGGTTTCGACCTGAGTCTGTGCAGCTGTATGGACATATGGCTGCGGATAGGCTGCCCTGGGAAGCGTCTAGAACCGAACACGCCCTCCGACACCAGCTTAACCGCAGGGAGCAGCGCATAGGAAAACTCCTGGTGGATGGTTGGTGTCACGAAACTAGAACAGCGTACCAATTCCAAGGGTGTTTCTTTCACGGATGTCCCTGCACAGGCAAACAGGGTGAACGGTAAGTAAATGACATGGATTTTGGAAGAAACACAACATACCTGCGACGCTTTGTAAAGGTTGTTGAGATGTGGGAATGCACGTCGAAAAAGGCAATAAATTCGCCCGCGGTGAAACTACTTCTAGACATCGAGTACCCTCGTCGACGCAGTTTCAAAAGGCAGCTCACACATCATCAGATATTGGACGCCGTTTGTACCGGTAGACTATTCGGGATGGTCGTGTGCGACATCCGCGTTGCAGAGAACCTCCGCCAACACTTCGCCGAAATGCTACCGGTGTTCAAAAACAACACCGACTCACGGGACTACATCGGACCTTTCATGCGTCAGTACACCAAAGACAACGATATGATGTCGACCCAAAGGCGCATGCTAGTGGGAAGTTATCACGGCGAGAAGCCGCTTCTGGCCACACCGTCCCTACAGTGGTACCTCTCCCACGGACTGGTAGTCGATCATGTCTATCAGATCATCGAGTTTCAACCGCTTTCGTCACTTTGGTGAATCCGTATCGACAGCTCGTCGCGAGGGAGACGCCGATCCCAATAAAAATACCATTGCAGATACGATGAAAGTAATCGGAAACTGGGGATACGGTTAGACGGTGACCGACGTTGATCAGCAAATATATGTACAATATTGTACTGACGTGGAAGCGTCCAGGCTTATCAACAACTGACATTTCCACCAACTCGACGTCGTCGTCGACAATGCCTACGAAATAGAGATGGATAAGAAAGTCATCAAATACTGACTCCCCATAACATAGGCTTCTTCGTCAATCAGTACGCTAAGTTGCGTATGCTACAACTTTATTATGATTTCGTAGACAGGTATGTCGAACGACCTCTATACCAGTACTGCGAAATGGATGCAGATTAGGCCTCACATCGCCTTAGCGGGTAATAGCCTAGACGACCTCGTGTCCGATGAGAAGATGGAGCATTATTTTCGATACCGTTCCGAGAGGTCTATTTATAAACAAATAGCATTATGTGTAGCCTTCGGTACGGAACGTCATGATGTTCATTAGTAGAGCCTATGCCGCGGTGTTAACTCAACCGTAAACTCGGACCACTAGAGTAGTGTTGATTCACCCATAAGTCGTTATTATCGTCGTTAACTCATCCGTAAGCCAAATCAGTGTATTTCACACAGTCGGACATACATCTGATATTACTCTTTACACACAATAAAACGTGGAAAACAAATACCGAATATGTGTTCTTTTATCTAGTCGACGTATGCATTATTACATGCACACGCACGCATGTCACGACCCCCGCTCCACCCCTACGCCTCGCGTCGGTGTGTGTGTGGATGCGCACGTGTTATGTAACGACTGGTGAAGAAACAACTCTCTTTCAATCGTAAATAAGATTGCACCATGCAGTTGCATCCCTGTCGTCACTGCGGAGAGACATTTCGCACTGAGAAGCCATGCAACACCCACTGGCGTTCAACACCCCCTAGCGATCACACATAGTCATCGACTCTACCGACGTCTAGAACAGCACCGTCGTCTGCCGATCCCACGTATGTTCAATCGAGCGATATCACCGCAACCGGTAGGTATTTCAGTAGGCGATGCAATATGTTTAGATACGCTAGGACCACATGCAAAAAGATATGGATCGATTGTGGTGGTGATTATGGCGTCAATGTGTGTGATGTATGTGTGCGCTCGTTCGGTATACGCCGCGATCTTCAACAACACAACCGAACGGTACGATGCGATACGAATGGACCTCCCTCACCAAAGCGAACCACATATGTTGCTAGTGAATAAGCGTTGGTGGAAGATCCTTTAGAAGCACCGCTAGATGGCGCCGTAGAAAACGATGTCTTGTCGGACGAACTACAACAACTCGTTCGTCAATATACGCACCTCGGTGGACAGAGGTCCCGTTCAGTCGATGTACAACTATCGACTGACCCCGCTGGACACGCATGACCTAGAAGAACAGCTGCGGAATGTCTTCGACGGACAGACCTATTCGTTTAAGATTAACATTAGCTATGGCTTCATACTTAGAAACAAACAGATGGGGCGCTATATATACTTTCACTCGTCTTACAACTTTTGCGGACGGTTCTTGGATGAACCCAGCCTCGTTACAAACTTGCGATACTTCGAAATATTTCTGCAACAGACTACCCGACGTCTTCCAGTGGGTCGTCCCCAAACGATGGATTCGGCTTGGGTGGTGGCGATCGTGACAAACGCCACCTTTTTCGTTAACAAAATTGTACATCAACCGATAGCCTGCGTCAGTGCCACCCTTCATCCCTGCTTAAAACACAACAAGGCAGTCATTTATACTACGCCATTGTGCGTCTCTTTCTCTGTCTGGCTTTTTATTGCGGGGCCAACGTTCATCGCTTGGAACAGTCAGTAGCAAAATTGTACACAGACTAAGACGAACATGTGCGTATGAAATAATGTTTCGGTATCGCTTTAGACGATCTTTATCGGGTAGAAACCACGTTTTCAACAAACGTATCAGTATACACACTGAACGAGACGAAAGACGGGAACACTGTGGCTGAACTAGTCCGGCGGTGAATGTGTCAATAACCATAAACGGTGACGCTCTATCTACACGGAACCCATGTTTCATACGTTCGAGATGCGCAAAAGAGCTGTCACTCCTATCGTTGTAGGAAGTGCGGCGACTCTTGTGGGAAAGACCCTGTCTACTCCACCGGCACGAACGTTCCTCTCATGGAGTTGTCCGACACGTATACCCCGGAGGTGTCTTTCACCCAACACCGACGCTTTATCAACGCTTCGACGAAGAGGCTATTCGGGAGGAAGACGGATTTAATTATTACCCTTATCGTGCCACGTATGATTTTGAATGTGACTTTGACAGAACCGGATTGCCACCCAATAGTGACTAGGTGCAGTGGGTAGCGAGGCACGTTCCTATCAGCATTAGCGTGGCGTCCAACATGCCAGCACACAAGGATACTCGGTGTTATGTCACCGACGGTGATTCGGAAACGTTAGTAACAGCCGTGATGAGGGACTTGGAGAAGACGAGTGATGCTGCGTTCGATCTCCTGAAACCTCGGTACAAACATATATTCGATCAATTGAAGAAACAGCAGACAATACGAAGCGTCTATTGGGAATGCAGAGGAAACGGACGAGGAGGAGGAGGAGGAAGATGAGGGATTAGCTTCGCATCGAAAAAAAACATACAGCATACTGACTGATAAACTGTTGGTTTGGCTCCACCAAATGCCCGTAATCAATTTCAACTCCGGGAGGTATGACCTAAATACAATTAAAAAGTGTTTGGTTCCCTATATTCTACTCGGTGACGCGAGCGAAACCGCGTCTTGCTTTGTCATAAAGAGACGGAACATCTTAATGTGCCTATCGACGAAGATACTTAAATTCCTGGACATGGTGAACTATCTCGCACCCAGTTTTAGTTACGAAAACTACTTAAAAACTTACGGATGTGAGCTCACAAAAGGTCACTTTCCATACGAGTACATGGACGACGTTCGGAACCTAGACGATCGTTTCCTTCCGCCGAAGGAAGCCTTCTACAGCCGCCTAAAAAACGAGGGTATATCCGTCGAGGACTATGCCGAATGCGAGACGGTATGGCGAGATACGCATATTACAACCATGCGTGATTTATTTGTGTGGCATAATAACCTCAACGTAATACCCTTCTCAGAAGCCATCAAAAAGAAGACAGCCTTCTACCAACAGAGACGCATCGATATGTTTAAATATGGTATCAGCGTTCCCGGTCTTATGTCGCTCTATTTGTTCAACGACTTGCCGCCCAACACTTATGTTACGCTCTTCAACGAGAAAGACAAATACTTACATCACCTACTCAAGAATCAGATCGTGGGCGGACCAGTAATAATATTCCAGAGGTATCACGATAGTGACGTCACCAAGATATGATATATTTAATTATGTGAGGTCGCGCAGCCGTGTTGCTCGATCGTAGGCTATGACGCCAATGCCCTCTATCTTTGGGCATTGATGCAGGACATGCCTACTGGATGGTTCACGCATCGACGAGAACAAAACGGGTTTCGACCTGAGTCTGTGCAGCTGTATGGACATATGGCTGCGGATAGGCTGCCCTGGGAAGCGTCTAGAACCGAACACGCCCTCCGACACCAGCTTAACCGCAGGGAGCAGCGCATAGGAAAACTCCTGGTGGATGGTTGGTGTCACGAAACTAGAACAGCGTACCAATTCCAAGGGTGTTTCTTTCACGGATGTCCCTGCACAGGCAAACAGGGTGAACGGTAAGTAAATGACATGGATTTTGGAAGAAACACAACATACCTGCGACGCTTTGTAAAGGTTGTTGAGATGTGGGAATGCACGTCGAAAAAGGCAATAAATTCGCCCGCGGTGAAACTACTTCTAGACATCGAGTACCCTCGTCGACGCAGTTTCAAAAGGCAGCTCACACATCATCAGATATTGGACGCCGTTTGTACCGGTAGACTATTCGGGATGGTCGTGTGCGACATCCGCGTTGCAGAGAACCTCCGCCAACACTTCGCCGAAATGCTACCGGTGTTCAAAAACAACACCGACTCACGGGACTACATCGGACCTTTCATGCGTCAGTACACCAAAGACAACGATATGATGTCGACCCAAAGGCGCATGCTAGTGGGAAGTTATCACGGCGAGAAGCCGCTTCTGGCCACACCGTCCCTACAGTGGTACCTCTCCCACGGACTGGTAGTCGATCATGTCTATCAGATCATCGAGTTTCAACCGCTTTCGTCACTTTGGTGAATCCGTATCGACAGCTCGTCGCGAGGGAGACGCCGATCCCAATAAAAATACCATTGCAGATACGATGAAAGTAATCGGAAACTGGGGATACGGTTAGACGGTGACCGACGTTGATCAGCAAATATATGTACAATATTGTACTGACGTGGAAGCGTCCAGGCTTATCAACAACTGACATTTCCACCAACTCGACGTCGTCGTCGACAATGCCTACGAAATAGAGATGGATAAGAAAGTCATCAAATACTGACTCCCCATAACATAGGCTTCTTCGTCAATCAGTACGCTAAGTTGCGTATGCTACAACTTTATTATGATTTCGTAGACAGGTATGTCGAACGACCTCTATACCAGTACTGCGAAATGGATGCAGATTAGGCCTCACATCGCCTTAGCGGGTAATAGCCTAGACGACCTCGTGTCCGATGAGAAGATGGAGCATTATTTTCGATACCGTTCCGAGAGGTCTATTTATAAACAAATAGCATTATGTGTAGCCTTCGGTACGGAACGTCATGATGTTCATTAGTAGAGCCTATGCCGCGGTGTTAACTCAACCGTAAACTCGGACCACTAGAGTAGTGTTGATTCACCCATAAGTCGTTATTATCGTCGTTAACTCATCCGTAAGCCAAATCAGTGTATTTCACACAGTCGGACATACATCTGATATTACTCTTTACACACAATAAAACGTGGAAAACAAATACCGAATATGTGTTCTTTTATCTAGTCGACGTATGCATTATTACATGCACACGCACGCATGTCACGACCCCCGCTCCACCCCTACGCCTCGCGTCGGTGTGTGTGTGTGGATGCGCACGTGTTATGTAACGACTGGTGAAGAAACAACTCTCTTTCAATCGTAAATAAGATTGCACCATGCAGTTGCATCCCTGTCGTCACTGCGGAGAGACATTTCGCACTGAGAAGCCATGCAACACCCACTGGCGTTCAACACCCCCTAGCGATCACACATAGTCATCGACTCTACCGACGTCTAGAACAGCACCGTCGTCTGCCGATCCCACGTATGTTCAATCGAGCGATATCACCGCAACCGGTAGGTATTTCAGTAGGCGATGCAATATGTTTAGATACGCTAGGACCACATGCAAAAAGATATGGATCGATTGTGGTGGTGATTATGGCGTCAATGTGTGTGATGTATGTGTGCGCTCGTTCGGTATACGCCGCGATCTTCAACAACACAACCGAACGGTACGATGCGATACGAATGGACCTCCCTCACCAAAGCGAACCACATATGTTGCTAGTGAATAAGCGTTGGTGGAAGATCCTTTAGAAGCACCGCTAGATGGCGCCGTAGAAAACGATGTCTTGTCGGACGAACTACAACAACTCGTTCGTCAATATACGCACCTCGGTGGACAGAGGTCCCGTTCAGTCGATGTACAACTATCGACTGACCCCGCTGGACACGCATGACCTAGAAGAACAGCTGCGGAATGTCTTCGACGGACAGACCTATTCGTTTAAGATTAACATTAGCTATGGCTTCATACTTAGAAACAAACAGATGGGGCGCTATATATACTTTCACTCGTCTTACAACTTTTGCGGACGGTTCTTGGATGAACCCAGCCTCGTTACAAACTTGCGATACTTCGAAATATTTCTGCAACAGACTACCCGACGTCTTCCAGTGGGTCGTCCCCAAACGATGGATTCGGCTTGGGTGGTGGCGATCGTGACAAACGCCACCTTTTTCGTTAACAAAATTGTACATCAACCGATAGCCTGCGTCAGTGCCACCCTTCATCCCTGCTTAAAACACAACAAGGCAGTCATTTATACTACGCCATTGTGCGTCTCTTTCTCTGTCTGGCTTTTTATTGCGGGGCCAACGTTCATCGCTTGGAACAGTCAGTAGCAAAATTGTACACAGACTAAGACGAACATGTGCGTATGAAATAATGTTTCGGTATCGCTTTAGACGATCTTTATCGGGTAGAAACCACGTTTTCAACAAACGTATCAGTATACACACTGAACGAGACGAAAGACGGGAACACTGTGGCTGAACTAGTCCGGCGGTGAATGTGTCAATAACCATAAACGGTGACGCTCTATCTACACGGAACCCATGTTTCATACGTTCGAGATGCGCAAAAGAGCTGTCACTCCTATCGTTGTAGGAAGTGCGGCGACTCTTGTGGGAAAGACCCTGTCTACTCCACCGGCACGAACGTTCCTCTCATGGAGTTGTCCGACACGTATACCCCGGAGGTGTCTTTCACCCAACACCGACGCTTTATCAACGCTTCGACGAAGAGGCTATTCGGGAGGAAGACGGATTTAATTATTACCCTTATCGTGCCACGTATGATTTTGAATGTGACTTTGACAGAACCGGATTGCCACCCAATAGTGACTAGGTGCAGTGGGTAGCGAGGCACGTTCCTATCAGCATTAGCGTGGCGTCCAACATGCCAGCACACAAGGATACTCGGTGTTATGTCACCGACGGTGATTCGGAAACGTTAGTAACAGCCGTGATGAGGGACTTGGAGAAGACGAGTGATGCTGCGTTCGATCTCCTGAAACCTCGGTACAAACATATATTCGATCAATTGAAGAAACAGCAGACAATACGAAGCGTCTATTGGGAATGCAGAGGAAACGGACGAGGAGGAGGAGGAGGAAGATGAGGGATTAGCTTCGCATCGAAAAAAAACATACAGCATACTGACTGATAAACTGTTGGTTTGGCTCCACCAAATGCCCGTAATCAATTTCAACTCCGGGAGGTATGACCTAAATACAATTAAAAAGTGTTTGGTTCCCTATATTCTACTCGGTGACGCGAGCGAAACCGCGTCTTGCTTTGTCATAAAGAGACGGAACATCTTAATGTGCCTATCGACGAAGATACTTAAATTCCTGGACATGGTGAACTATCTCGCACCCAGTTTTAGTTACGAAAACTACTTAAAAACTTACGGATGTGAGCTCACAAAAGGTCACTTTCCATACGAGTACATGGACGACGTTCGGAACCTAGACGATCGTTTCCTTCCGCCGAAGGAAGCCTTCTACAGCCGCCTAAAAAACGAGGGTATATCCGTCGAGGACTATGCCGAATGCGAGACGGTATGGCGAGATACGCATATTACAACCATGCGTGATTTATTTGTGTGGCATAATAACCTCAACGTAATACCCTTCTCAGAAGCCATCAAAAAGAAGACAGCCTTCTACCAACAGAGACGCATCGATATGTTTAAATATGGTATCAGCGTTCCCGGTCTTATGTCGCTCTATTTGTTCAACGACTTGCCGCCCAACACTTATGTTACGCTCTTCAACGAGAAAGACAAATACTTACATCACCTAGTCAAGAATCAGATCGTGGGCGGACCAGTAATAATATTCCAGAGGTATCACGATAGTGACGTCACCAAGATATGATATATTTAATTATGTGAGGTCGCGCAGCCGTGTTGCTCGATCGTAGGCTATGACGCCAATGCCCTCTATCTTTGGGCATTGATGCAGGACATGCCTACTGGATGGTTCACGCATCGACGAGAACAAAACGGGTTTCGACCTGAGTCTGTGCAGCTGTATGGACATATGGCTGCGGATAGGCTCCCCTTGGGAAGCGTCTAGAACCGAACACGCCCTCCGACACCAGCTTAACCGCAGGGAGCAGCGCATAGGAAAACTCCTGGTGGATGGTTGGTGTCACGAAACTAGAACAGCGTACCAATTCCAAGGGTGTTTCTTTCACGGATGTCCCTGCACAGGCAAACAGGGTGAACGGTAAGTAAATGACATGGATTTTGGAAGAAACACAACATACCTGCGACGCTTTGTAAAGGTTGTTGAGATGTGGGAATGCACGTCGAAAAAGGCAATAAATTCGCCCGCGGTGAAACTACTTCTAGACATCGAGTACCCTCGTCGACGCAGTTTCAAAAGGCAGCTCACACATCATCAGATATTGGACGCCGTTTGTACCGGTAGACTATTCGGGATGGTCGTGTGCGACATCCGCGTTGCAGAGAACCTCCGCCAACACTTCGCCGAAATGCTACCGGTGTTCAAAAACAACACCGACTCACGGGACTACATCGGACCTTTCATGCGTCAGTACACCAAAGACAACGATATGATGTCGACCCAAAGGCGCATGCTAGTGGGAAGTTATCACGGCGAGAAGCCGCTTCTGGCCACACCGTCCCTACAGTGGTACCTCTCCCACGGACTGGTAGTCGATCATGTCTATCAGATCATCGAGTTTCAACCGCTTTCGTCACTTTGGTGAATCCGTATCGACAGCTCGTCGCGAGGGAGACGCCGATCCCAATAAAAATACCATTGCAGATACGATGAAAGTAATCGGAAACTGGGGATACGGTTAGACGGTGACCGACGTTGATCAGCAAATATATGTACAATATTGTACTGACGTGGAAGCGTCCAGGCTTATCAACAACTGACATTTCCACCAACTCGACGTCGTCGTCGACAATGCCTACGAAATAGAGATGGATAAGAAAGTCATCAAATACTGACTCCCCATAACATAGGCTTCTTCGTCAATCAGTACGCTAAGTTGCGTATGCTACAACTTTATTATGATTTCGTAGACAGGTATGTCGAACGACCTCTATACCAGTACTGCGAAATGGATGCAGATTAGGCCTCACATCGCCTTAGCGGGTAATAGCCTGACGACCTCGTGTCCGATGAGAAGATGGAGCATTATTTTCGATACCGTTCCGAGAGGTCTATTTATAAACAAATAGCATTATG
>JAODUO010004680.1:0-11264 GCA_025642075.2 Ridgeia piscesae
GGGTTTAGGCAGTGTACACATCATCTGATTGGTTCCCATGTATTCTGCTTTCACAACTGTCACATGTGACACTCCCAACACCTTCCATGATGTGATACTAAGCTGAAACACAAGTGGTTGTAGAGGTATAACAATGTGAAGACTGCAGAAATATAACAATAACATGATCTAATACAACTCCAGTGTCTAGTCTATAAGTACACTGGCATTTATTCCAGTATCATTTTGGCATCAGCTACTGCAACAGAGACGCTTTATAGACCAATAATGTGTACTGTCCGGTCTACAACGTATTATTGTTTGTTTTGCTACATTAGATCTTTGATGTCTTCTTGGCAGTGACACTAACAGAGCAACATGGTACACTGTATACAAACGTGACAACTACTCCACTCACCTCTATCTTTGTGAACTCACACTGCATAGCATCAGACTCAAAGAATCCTTCACCAGTTATGACAACTTTCTTACAGAAGCCATTGCAATTCAATTCGCTCTTTACATTTGAAGGAGGTTTCCCGCCGTCAATGGAACAGTCTGGACCTCGGAATGGTGTGTTACATGTACATACACCTACAGACACACCAAGAAACATACACTTATCTCAGGAGGAATTTTTTTTTCAACAAATATAAAGTCAAACTGTACTTAGCTGAAGATTAGTCAGGCTGATTGGGAAATCCAAAATATGCTGCATATAGCAATATTCGTTTATTTCAGTACTCGTCAATTTTACTTCAGGGCTACAAAAAATAAACATACACCCAATCGTATTTTATAATAAATGGTATTTATATGTTAACATACTTTTAATAATACATGTAAACATTAAGTAAATGTAATAACACAAAATACATACCAAGTTTGCAAGTTCCTTTGCCACTGCACATGCCATTTGTCTCATCTTCTGGACACAGTTTGTCACCAATCTCTATGAGTGGGTTTTCTTTACCAGGGGAGGGTGGTCCTTGTTCTTTTCCCTCCAATACTCCCTTGCATTTCTCCAGTGCGGCACCAATGGAAGCTTTCGCCCAAGCTAGGGCACCACCAATCTACAGGTGGAAAATAGTATACATTATCAATTTAATCAGTGTTGCACTGTAATACTCTAAAAATACCTTTCATTGATAGAATGACTCATACAATAGTAACAAACAATTCTCTTTATGAAAACTTGTCTGTTGTCCACAATCAGCTAGGGGTTGTACTTATTATGGTAGGTGTTAGTAGGAACTTCACTGAATAAAATTGTGTTAAATATGAAAACAACATGTATCATGAATTTGCCAGCAACCGAAATTATGCTGTATTGAAAATAAAAATGTGGACATCGTAGTGAAAATCAAAGGGTATTAAAGTTAACTAAGCCCAACTTGCACTATTGCCAATAAAACGTATTTGGAAATTCGATGTTTTGTTTAGCTTTTGAACATGTTCCAGGTAACTTTTTTAAACTCTGAATGTTGTTATAGGCTCACTAAAAATGGAAGCAGGTATACACCTTCAAAGTAGTTAGTATGTTTTAATATCATAAATAAATAAAAATAAATAAAAATCTAGGAACATACTGCTTCCATTTAAGTTGCGTTCAATCAGTAAATTTTAAATATCTGCTTACTATGGATGTAAACATTTCAATTGCATGTGTGCGTATGTGTTGTTTGCATATGCATGTTCCTGTGCAATGAACGAAATTGTGTATGTGTGTTGGTATGTGTATCTAATTGCTATCCTCACCTTCACATCTTCCATACAGCCTTCGATCTCCATATGAAACGTGATGTTCAGAAGTCTTCCACACAGACTGCCCACAACTGAGCCCTCAATCTTCAGGCGGCAATGTTCTTCAACTTTTGGTTTTGTGATAGGGCCAGTAGTTGGCCAGTCGACTGGCTGAAAGTGTGCCACACAACAATTAATGGTTTGACTCACCTTTGGGGTTATTTTTAATTGTTTATTTAAATTATAAATATTATGGCATAGCTGATTATCTTTTTTAAATTATTTCAATAAAATTGTACTTCTATATTTCTAAACCTAAATATATACCATGTACAAAGCATGTGTCATAACTTAATTTAAAAAATGATTCATCACTATGATTTACATATAAACAATTATGTAATTTGTTCAACATCATATATGTCATACAACTACAAATTTATTTTCAAATTTACTAATAAAACCAAAAAGAATAAAAGGTCAGTATAGTTGAGAGAGAGAGAGAGAGAGAGAGAGAGAGAGAGAGAGAGAGAGAGAGAGAGAGAGAGAGAGAGAGAGAGAGAGAGAGAGAGAGAGAGAGAGAGAGAGAGAGAGAGAGAGAGAGAGAGAGAGAGAGAGAGAGAGAGAGAGAGAGAGAGAGAGAGAGAGAGAGAGAGAGAGAGAGAGAGAGAGTCAGGGTACAAAAAAAGTGATGTGTGTGTGTGTGTGTGTGTGTGTGTGTGTGTGTGTGTGTGTGTGTGTGTGTGCGCCGCGCGCGCGCTGCGCGTGTGTGATGTGTGTATATGTGAGCATGCATGTTTGTGTTTTATAAATAAATTATAGAAATACAGAATACTGAATAATTTGCAATAACTCACGCTACTAAAATGCTCACTATGACAAAAATCATTTTCATTAGTGAAACATGGTGTATTTTGATGCAGCAGCTTCACTGGATTCAAGCTTTGTATTGATTTATGATATATATATATATATATATATATATATATATATATATATAATATATATATATATATATATATATATATATATATATATATTAACGTAAATTTGCCTGAAAAATAAGACTTATTTTATTCATTGATATGGAATGTTCAGAGATATTTATCAATGGTCTTAACTGCTCACAAATGACTAACAATTACAATTTGATAGCAGCTGCCAATGTAAACTGGTGTTCTAACTAATATATTATGATATGCCAACACAATCTATATTACAGGAGTTATTAATTTTAGTTAACTAAAATTAATACAAGCTAACATAATCCAACATACCTTAGGATTGAATTCAAGATCAAACACAGGAGGGGGTTTCACAGCTGGTGGACCATCGTCACAGCCAAGTGGTTGCAACGCTTGAGTGAGCAGCATAGATGTGATGTCATTTCCTGTATGAGCGAATATGAACATCGTTTTATCATCCAATAGGCACACTTAATGTATGATGAATAGTTTGTGCAATAAGAGACCAACACACAACCTGAACTATCAGGATACTGGAAGAGGACAGAAGATATGATGACGATGAGGACATGAATGCAGTGGCACAGTGGTGCAATGGTGCAGTTGCATCGGACTTTCAATCGAGAGACCCTGGACCCGTCTCACACAGCTGCACAAATGTGTACCTAGCTATAGATACCTGGGGATATTTTGGCATGGAGAGCCTTTGCATATTCATTGCAGCAAGGCTGAATGCTTCCCAAGGAAATCAAGATGGTGTTTGATCGAACAGGTCTATCAAAGTGTAACATCCTTTGAGCAGTGCAAGTGACTGGATGCCATGCTATATGAGGGTGCACCTCTTTAGAGAAGATGAAGACAGTGGATGATGATAGCAGTGAATGATGACAAGGACAGTTGACGACGATGAGAGGATGATCAGGACATAGAAAGAAGAGAACAGTTGATGAGAACAGAGGCTGATGACGACAGGATGACAATGATGACCATGGATAGAAAGGAACATTTATGATGAGAACTGCGGAAGATTATCACTGGTGATAATGATTGTTGTTGATTTTGATGACTATTGATGAGCAGTATAAGTGATATTGATGCAAGATAACAGAAAATTATGAGGACAGCGGAAGGGTAAGAGTTGGAATAACGAGGATAGAGTACGACGGCATTTGATGATGAGAGTGGATGATGAGGACACAGAATTACGACTAAATGATGATGACAAGAGATGATGACAACAGTTACTGATGACAATTAATGATTAGATCTCTGGACAAGATGGCCAGTGAATGATTACGACACTGCATGAAGAAAACAGTGGATGATTATAACAGTGGATGATGAGGAAAATGGATGACGAGGACATAGAATGGTAACGACAGAGATTGTTGTCGCACATTATTCTCGATATCACTGTCAAGGTAACTACTATATCAACACATATTGTTTTGAGAAATAGGACAGCAATAAATGCCAGATAAGTGCCCACCTCTGCCAGTGCTGGTGGATGACACACAGTTGACCACGTCACGGCCTGGGGCACATGTCTGCATGTCACTTGTGCAGTCACAGTATGTTGGATGACCTGCTACCACTGACGTTAGATGATCTGATGGCACTGAAGTTGTCACCACTTTCTTGCAAGACCCAAAGTACAGCGAGTCCTTCTGTTGGACTCTGTTTTGAGAGATATTGCAAAAAAGCCACATTATCATAAAACAAGCTTGATTAAAGAGAAACAATGTTTTACAGTGTGTTTATTGACAGTTGTAATAAGTACAATTACACAGACAACAAATGCAGACATTCGCATGTGCAATTATAAGTATAGCTATAAAATTATTTCATGAATTGCCCTTTTTTAAGTTTTTTATAGGATTTATTATTGTACATTATAATAACAATAGCTGATATTCAGTTTTAAATAACTGAAAAATATATATATATATATATTCATGAAGACAAATTATTTTTCTTAGATGTATAACTATAGTAAAGCAAAATGTATACATTGTGTGGATACTTCATCTAAAAGCTAGCTGGTTCCATATACATAGTACTGTGTTCTTGCCCATATTTAAAAAGATATACATGTATATGTGTATATACAATTTATACACATGCACACACATGCAGATGCACACAAGCACATACACAAGCACATACACAAGCATACAAACCCACCCGCCCACCCGCCCACCCACCCACCCACCCACCCACCCACCCACCCACACACACAAACAAACAAACAAACATACAACACTGCTGAGCCACTGCTAAGCAACCACCTACCTCCAGGTTTTAATCCAATCAGCTGGCATTCTTCCACCAAAAAAGTCATTTTCTGGGTTGCCATCAGCCGTCCCACACATCCCTGAAGAATGAACTGGACATTTGTTACGTTGTCACAATGTTGGCAATGTTCAGTGTCAAACATACTGTCCCAAAATCCAACATGTTCATGCTCACACAAGATCAAATCTATCCTATATCCATCTAGCTTTGCACATGTACACATCCCTAACCACAGATTTGCAACTATTTCTGTTTCACATTAGTCCTATTTTTCACTATTTATATCCAATAACCACAATTCCACATTTCCTAATTACCCACAAAATTAACATTTGTGTCCATTATACATCAAACTCACATCTATCATAATTATACACCTGTCCTAATGACACACATAGCCATATTTCATTCCTCAACGTCTCCTCACGTTCATGTCCCTACCTTCAGTCTGGCCATAGTCAGCTACAGACAGATAGATAGCAGTGTTCATGTAGTTGCTCCAGCCTCTCTGCACCTGTATCACAGTGCCAGTTGGCAGTCTCACCTACAACACACATTGCTTACTTTCGCACGTGTGTGTGTGTGTGTGTGTGTGTGCGTGCGTGCGTGCGTGCGTGCGTGCGTGCATGCGTGCATACATGTGATCTCACTAATACAGTCAACTCAAAATTAAGGTCATCATCAAACTGTCCCAAGTAATTTTTGTAACAATAAAATACAACAAATAAGTCTTGCTTATGTGGATACCTCGCCATTAAGGTCACTTGTGCCGAATACTTAATCATGAGGTTTCAAATTAGACGCTGTCCGATCAATCATCAGCACCAGAAATCAGCTTTCTGATGCTTTTTATACATACATACAGCATATTTGTATTTTGCAAGGCCTAAAATTACCAAGAAAATAATTATACTGAGAATAGTCTACAAAATGTTACATGTGAAAAGAAAGGCTAACAAAATATACGTGTTGCAAAACAACAATAAAAACTGCTTAAACAATAGTTTAAGATATAAAACATCTAAAAACAATTTACATTAAGATATTCCAAATGAACATTCATTCCTGATCCATATGAGTGATATGAAAAACTTTGTTGCCTTGAATAAAAATTCATCAACTTACCAATAACATGTTATTAATTTACTATCAAGTCAAATGCAAGAGGAGTTTCGCGTAACCTGTCACTGCATGACCTATAAGTTACAGTAACTTACTGGAAATCAGCATAACGATATAAAAGTGTCGCCCTCTTGCAGACAAAACTGTGACTTATTAAGTAAAATTAATGCAGTAATCATTACTGCCGAGGCTCAAGCAGCAACACTTATCTGAATACTGAGATGAACATACTGGCAAGATTAGTTTCCAACATCAGTGCTACATAAATAATTACACTGTCTTAGAGTGGGCTTACTTGTAAGGTGGATGACCAGCTGAGGACAAACAAGTTTGACTGTAATTTGCTACAGACCGATATATACAAGTTCCCACAAAATGGATGCTGCATGTCAGCATGATCTACTTCCATATAACAATATAACTACAGACAAATGCAAAATGTTTTTTTCTTAACTATTACCACTACAAACATTACTACTAAAAACTCACAACATAATTTATTCAAGTATGGTAACAGGATCACTATATTTAGTGTACGTCAGCTATAAGGGTATATATGGCAGCTAGAGGGGATATTGTTTTAATTAAACGTATCATAAACATATTTGTTGGCCACATGTTGCAAAGGGTGTATAGGTCTGACTGAGAAAAAATATTTTGGCATTATTTATAGCACATCTATAACATATAACACTACAGAACTACAAATTATAAGGTGATAGTGACATCATGGATAGTCTCCACAATCTGTATAAAACGTCAATTTGTTTAATATTCATATTTTATAAAACTATATTACTTTAAATGCAACATTTTGGCATACTTTTTACATAATACCCTTAAAGACTTAGTAAGGAAATCATCACTTACTTTATAGGTAGTTCCACCATTGTACTGTTCAATTTTTGTTCCTGGCGTCAGATCCCCATTAAGGTAAAGTTGTACTTCAATCTGCGGTATCCTTGAAGCGGGTGTCCCACCAGGCCCACACACATCAATGATGATGACATCATCCCCAGAACGGATAGCAATGGTGCAGTGGCATGCTGCATGAGTGTTGCATCGTCGCTGGAAAGTGTGCACAGCGTATGGCAGGGTCTTGTGTCTGAACATTACCAGTTCGCCCTCGATGTAGTTGTGAAAGTAACTGCAATCATGCACAGATGAGACATTACATTTACCGCTTCTTCTAATTAAGAAACACACAGCAGCTATGGATACAATTGTCTGCTGATGTTTATTGCCACCTTGTTTATTGTACATTTATTTATCTGTATCACTGAATTTATTTGAAACAGTCTACATTAAAACAAATCCAATCTTTCTTTTTGTAATGACCATATAATTGGATGCAGCATGTTTAGAGACTCCCTTGAATACCTACATAATTATCTATATCTGTGCACCTTATGTTCCTAGATACCTCCATGACTACTTATTTTTCTTTCTCATGTAATGGGACACTAATAGGAAAGTACTCATATTCCTCATGAGCGTCAATCACTGCTTTTATCAAAATAAATCAAACAAGGATCTGGGTCTTTCACTTTCAGAGGGCGTGATACCCTATGGATCATAAACAAGGATCAAGGTATTTTACTTTCAGAGAGCTTGATACACTATGGATCATAAACAAGGATCTGGGAATTTCACTTTCAGACAGTGTGATACACCACTGACACTGAACGTCCAGTTATTTGCTGCCTTTTAGATATGTTATAACTTAAATAATAGAACAGTGCTAAATAACAGTTTACGGTGGCAAATCGGTGACATTTTTAAATAGTATTAATATAGTGCAAAATAAGCAACAGAGACAAATCGATAAAAAAGGAAACTGTGAGCTGTCACTTGCAACTGATATGATTTTGTCAATGAGGTGATGCACACAACATCTTTATGTCCTATCAGTGACTGCAGCAATGATGTTGTCTGACAACTAATTATTCCAACCGATTCGCCTAAATCTGATGGTCTGACACATTACAATTTAAATCTATGATCCCAGAATCCTGAGTGTCACTAGGTTACTTGGCATTTGTCATCAAACACAAATATGCACAGCAAAACATTTATTATGCACATAAGATCATACAGTTTACCTGAAACAAGCAAGTTTTACTCACGCTCCATCAAATGTACTGTAGTGGGGGTCACCAGACGCAGAGCACGACAACCCACGGTCCGTGTTTGTCACTGTCACCTGAAATAGTCCATTCACATGTATGTCCAAATACACCTTATAAAATTCACAGCGGAATACAAGCAGGCACGAATACATGGAGGAAAGTGAAGGTGTGATGGGAGACAGACACATCTCAAGTAAAGTCAAGAAATAGGTGATGGCAGACAGGCATACATCAAGTAAACTCAAGGAACAGGTGATGGCAGACAGACACATCTCAAGTAAACTCAAGAACTAGGTGATGGCAGACAGGCATGCATCAAGTAAACTCAAGGAATAGGTGATGGGAGACAGGACGAATCAAGTAAACTCAAGGAACAGGTGATGGGAGACAGGCACGATCAAGTAAACTCAAGGAATAGGTACTTTGTACATGTATGACACCAGTCCACAGACTACCAACTGACAGTGAAACAGCAGGAGAGGGTGTAGGATTATGAAAACAACAGGGAGGTCAGCCATCTAACATTATTTTATATTCCATTTCCGAACCACCTTGTTCATTCAGTAAACAAAACGTGTGGCCATAGTAAACGATTTATTCAAGTACCGGCTAGAACTCAGGTATATGCTAACAGTTTCTTTAATAGAACAACAATGAATTGGAACGGGCTATCCGAAACAGTTGTGTCTGCCTCCAAGGTGGACACTTTTAAAGCAAGACTGAGCAAACATTTACATTCAGTATAGCACTTCCAAACATGACCCATTCCCACCCACATTGGCATAATGACCTTCGGGTTTTTGCGGATTATGACATACAACTGCGAATTACTGGAGCAAGGCAAGCATGGAACACATGATCAAGGAGGCTGGGAACAGGTAAGTCTGAGAAGATGGTGAGTAGTAGGCTAATGTGGGCTAAGTGTTCCTATGTTTGAGTATTATTATGCAGCCTAGAAATTATATAGTATGTATTGATGCTGGAAACATCAGGAAAATATGTGAACAAGAATTTTTTGTTTGGCAAATTACTAGGGATATATTTTAAGCATTTGAATAATGAAATATTGAAATAAAGATATTAAAATTATGTTTACCTCAAGACCATTAAGGTCATGGAACTACAAACGGTGGAGTGGAAATGGTGGTATACAAGAAACATGAGGAACAATAACCACAAATTGAGCACCAGGATCAAAGCCAGGCTCACCACTGATACACAGGGATATAAGAGAAGAACAACCCTAAACTATGTTATTCCTTCCCGCCAAGGACAAAACCAAGGAACAACTCATCACAATAAGTGGCATTACAAAATACCCATTCTAAACCTGTTGACAGTTATCTGGAGTCACTAACCACTCTACAGTTTGTATATTTCTCCAACAGATGGCAACTGGCAATTACACAATTTTGTAAATAGCTTAAAATAACAATGATGGTGTTTTTCAAATATTTCAGTTGATAAATGTAAGTTTAGAGTCCAACAATGTGAAGGAATATAGAAACAGTGAACTTGAAAGGAAACACAGTAATTACACACACTTACAGTGCTCCAGTGTTAGCAAATTAATATATAGATCCTACCCAAGTGTGTAACTGTGACAGAACTATTCTATTATATAATGAACGCCACAATGTGATGATGACGAAAGTATTGCTTATGCATCACATAAATAATGGCAGATGACTCTTTTAAAACTGAAGGACAACCAGCTACGATGACAGAGAATAAAGTTTGAAACTTTGAATTGGCTAGTCATTACATCACCTAAAATGTGTACAAGTCGTTTTGCAGCAGCAGTTATATGGAGTCCATTCATTTTCATGTTTTCTGTAACTGGAAATGAGGCAAACGTGAACACGAAAAGACACCCACCTGAATAATGTTTAGGTCTACAGTGTTCGACACACTCCCAATGGATATTTTCTGGCTGATGGTCAGTTGTCGCTTATAGTTTGAGTCCTTGATCAAATCCACCTTTGCCTTGACAGCTAACCGCAAAACCGACAACCAATTCATCTCCGTGACCTTGACCCCACACGGAACAATGATATCGTCGATGTAGGAGTGGGGCCAGCCTATCACAGCCTGGGGGATACTTGTTCCGTCCGAGCATTTCCTGTCTCCAGATTCAATCCCCAGGATCCCAAAGACTGTTATCTCACATGTGTCATTACTTGAGTGGAGAGTTTCAGATGAGGCACAAATGAATCGTGGGGGGAGTGTCGCAGCGAACTCAATGTATTCAACATCCTCTCCCTCGGTCACTGTCAGTGGGCCCTTGGTCACCACCTACAGGAATATGTATAATGTAATATCACAGGACCTATTGTCATTACCTGTAGGAACAGGAATAATGTAAAATTACTCCTACCACAGGGCCCTTCATTACCATAATAAGCAGGAACATGTATACTGCTATACCGTGCTGCCTTTAATCATCACCTGTAGGATAAAGGCTCTTGTACAACACATGCAGAGACACGTATCAAACAACATTTTGCGAAAGACAGACAGGACATTAAGCAAAGGAGAAGACGTTGTTGTTTGTCTTCCTGGGGCTAGGATAGAGCATGTGACTGAACGGGTAGAGAACGTATTGGGGCATGGCCAAGGGGGGTCTATATTAGTACATGTAGGGACGAACAATGCAGACAGGGATGGAACAACCAGGATAGTAAAGAGATACAGAGAGTTGGTAGAGACACTGAAGAAGACGAGAGTTGAACAGATCATACTCTCAGGAATCTTGCCAGTGATGAGGGGAAGGGGAACAACATTTAGAAATTGCAAAAGGATGGCAATTAACGGACTATTAGAGCAGAGTGTGAAGAAGGGTTGGTTTGTAGATTTGTGGGGATATTTTGTTGGTAAAGAAACTGTTTATGAAGATGGCCCCCATCAACAAAATCAATGTTTCCCCAAACCTTCTTAAACGATGAAAAATGGAACAGGTTAACTTTTAAACTAGTTTCCAGGGGGGGTAAAAGAGAAGCCAAATCTAGAGGCATAGATAAAAAAAAGAAAA
>JAODUO010004681.1:0-11608 GCA_025642075.2 Ridgeia piscesae
AACGTTCTAAGAAGAAATTGGCGAAGAGTACATGGACTGATCATGTGGTAACAATGGGAGATGAAAAACTGGCAAAGAGAGCAGATGCCCAGAAAGTGGAGGGGAAATGGAGGCAAGGAAGACCGATATTATGATGGGGGATTGCATTAAACGCGACCTGGAAAGAGTGGGAGAAGAATGGAAAACAATGATAAATAGACGGAATTGGAGACTGCGGACAGAGACCGTAGTAAGAGAAAAGTGAGAGTAAGAAAACAAAATAGTGGAAAAAGGAAATCATGGTCAAATCATCCCTGACGACAGTGATGCCAAGAAAATAATAAAAACAAAATGCAATTTGACCCTAGTCTAGTAACCGGACAATTAGTATTTAAAATCCTTAATAGCCATTAGCCCAATCATGCACATCAAGAATAATGACACTTTCATTGCTCTGTCAACACGTATGCTGCAGCCAGCGACAGAAGTGGATAATTCTTAACTTAATCCTATTAGAATGATGACAATGTTTTGCGAAATGTATAGCAATGTGCACAATCAAACTTAACAACATTGAACAAACATTAAGTCAAGATCATCGTTAGTGTCGATGTACTAAAGATGGTAGCGCATTAGAATATCGGACATTCGATAAACATAATTTATGTGATTTACTGGGCGGATTAGGGTTTTAACCCACAGCGGACGTAATTATATGAGGAACCAAAATTCAAGATTCAACACCTAGAGATAGAGAGCTTCAAAATGATATAATATAACACCGTTTATTTTTTAAGCAACTTTCGTGTTTTGTTAAAACATGGCCAAAATGCATATCGCCGACACACTCATATTTTCCGTTGAACGGTTTAAAAAAGCGACAGATACAGTGTTTATTGTTTTCTGGACTGTACCATATAACACTGTTTGTGGCATATTGTTTTGTGCTGTGTCGGATAATCACGAAAACAAGAAATTAAAAAGAACTATTGGGCGTTTCCATGTGCTTAGTGGAATATGTTTTTTTTTCTTGTAAACACGGCAATTATATTGCATATACTTAGAGACATGTAAACGTAGTCATTTTGATATTAGGATAATAGGGGAACCGCCCAAATAATTACGCATTGAGCGAATGAGGAGAGACAGAGAAGACACAGAGGGAGAGAGACGTACGAACGACGTAAGAGAGAGGGAGAGCTAGATATCTAAACGGTATGTGAAAGTATGTTTGTACGTGAGAGCGTGCGCGTGTCTGTTCCTGTATATGAATGCATATTAACATTTATTCTCGATGTATTATTAAATGTGGTTAAACGGCAAATTATTGTTTGTAGAAAAAAACACGTTGAACGGTGAAAGATTTAGTTTATTATTAATAATTTACTGGCTATCTTAAAGGGGGAGTGAAGCGGCTGAACAACCACAGCCCAAACATAAGAACATATAATTTACAGCACTTGTCACCATAATTTGACAAGCACAGCGTCACGGTATATTTTTTAATTTTCTTTAAACTGAGCTACTTTCAACACAGGGCGCTGCCATCTTGCCTAGGGCCTTTTCCGGTTTGACTGGCGTGTTGCCTACAATCACGAAAGCCGCCAGTCGATAGGCGACGCAGCATAGCTCTCGCAAAAACGGGCCAAACGCATTAAAACAAACATAATTAAACAATTTAATGCACTGTATAGCTAATAGATATACTATGATTGTTAGTAAGCAACTTTTCACATACTTCCACGAAAGGATTCCTGCCGAAAAAACAGGTTAGAGATGATGAAGTTGGCGTGTCCGCCGGCGGAAAGTTCGACAAGAGTCTGCGGTGGTCACTTTCAAACGCCGATTGCAAGCCTAATTACAAACGTGACGAGCACAAAGAGACACTTAACATAAAAACATAAGTCTCGATCAAAGCCACAGGTGCATCTTTGGCCGATTTGTTTGCATATAAATACGCAGCGACAAAGTAATGTTTGGTGAACTGAGAGGGAAAACCGGACACGATTTCCTTATTTGGAAGGTGAAGCGGCGCGTAGGAAATTACATGCCGAAACCAGCTTGTTGTTGCCAAGCCGACTCGGCACTTACGAGTACCAACGTGTATCGTTACGACTACAATTTAGTTCCACAGTTGTATTTCATCGTCTGTATAATATACGAATGTGACCTAAGCAAAGTTTAAATGTAATAAGAAATATGAATGTAATAAAGTAAAAATATGTGTGGACAGTATTATTTAATGTGAAATAAAGATTGTTTATATAATCCACGGATTTAGGTCAACAGTTCGCCGGCGAGCTGTACCTAGACCTAGGCATAGCAACCAACGCCGGTTCGTTGGTTGCTAAAAATAGCTCGAGTCTCTAGGTACAAGTAAACTTTTTGTTTCTGACATAGACAGTCGCCGGTGGTGGAATAACCTTCTTCAAGATAATGACATAACAAGAAATGACAGCTACGACCATACATGCGTATGACGTTTGTTTTAAACAATACTCGTCGTCATATGCAAATTAGAGTGACTCGCTAATTTGTCAACAACAGTCAAGAACTGTCAGTCATATTACAGGCATTACTTGGAATTAATTAACAGAAACAGCAAAATACAAATTTATGTTATTATTTAAATTAGACTGTTAACTGCATTCAATAAAACACTACCGTATATAATATAATTGGTTATAGGCATAATAGTAATAACCAGGTTGACACATGCTCTTAAATTTAAATAAGTTGATTTAACCCATAAATCAACCGATTTAAATCATTCAAGAAAAAACCTCTGGTTTTATTAATTGCTGATTTATAAAGGGAAGATCTTATTTAGCGCAGTAACCAATCCTCAGGATTGCTGAAAGCGCTTTACACTTTATTTCCCTGACAGACCTGTTCAATCAGATATACCATCTCAACTTCTCTGGGAAGCATCCAGCGATATGCTATAATTAATGCGCGAAAGCTACTCGTACACATATCCACCACTACCTATAGCCATGCAGGTACTCATTTTTACAATGGAGCAATGTAGAGTGAAAAACAATTGCCCAAGGTTTTAACATCACAGCAGAGAATTGGAGACATAGCTGTTGACTTATGAATACTGTCTGTTGAACAGTAGTTTGCTTACAAGTTAATCTTGGCCATTACACGAGGACACTGTTTTTTGACATTATGCAAGCTGAGGATGTGCTGTTTATATGCATTTTATCATCGAAGCCAGAGACCAGAACGACAAGTAGGAAACGGCGAGAAGCAGCCATGCAGGTTAGTAAAATATTATTGTCATTATGAGTATGGTATCATTTATTTGTTTCTGGTAACATCTGTACATGTGTGCATCGCACAACTTTCTATGAAACAGAATCAATCACACTTAACATAGTGTCACTATTAAGTATGTTAATGTGTCTATCCAATGACATTGCCCATCATAACCCAAGTCAATTGGCAATATTACCTGGGAACACATTTAGTATTTTTATTTAGGCATATTAAGAGTGTCATCATAAAATATCCGTAGAATATTTTATAACTTCATGTATGCCCCTGCTGTTATTGCTGTAGAATATGCATGGTCAAAATATACAATACACAATCAATCTTTTACAAGCAATTGTTTTGACATACATAATAAGTCACTAGTGTCCGATATTTAAAAACTGACAGATTAATAAATTTCTAAATAACCGACAACGTTTTTTTATCCCCCAAAACATTATGTACCCAAATGTGGATCTCACCTTTAAGAATTTGCAGTTTTGCTTTGCAAATGACAAACAGGCACACATTTGTTTTAGTTGGGCGTCAGAATAGTCTCCTGACAGCAGGTAGTAATATCACTGATCCCGTGATTAAAATTAATAGTTACATGAGTGAAAAACATTTAGAACCTTACATTGGCCCATAGCCTGCATTGTTACCTGCAAGGGTTGTAAACATCATGATCAAAGTACAACAGAGGACTGCTGTTACTAATTGCAGTTAACAGCCTAGTGCAAATTAGGCAATAAGATCACAATCTTAGTAGTGTCCTGTGTTTCCTAGCAAGAGTGAAAAGACTATCCATACCCAATACAAACATCACTGCCTGGATGAAGCCCCATCATCTCTCTAGTGCACTTGCATTTCTTACCAGTTCACAGTCATAATTTTATGTTAGGGCATGATGAAAAGACAAACCACTGCAACAGAGGTCAGCTTTAAATGTTGCTAACTTTGAGTGTTTAAATAAATCTTCAAATTTGTTGGTACTAATGGCTGTTGGAGAATTATTATCGACCAACATGACTAGTATATTGAATCGGAAATGAATAGTGTTACTGTGTATAACGAAATAAGACTATAAAATAAGAATATAAAGTAGGAAAATTATATTTTAATAAGGCATGTATTCTGCTTTCAATAGTACCGCATACATCAGCATTGTTCAGTTAGTGCAGTTAGTGTTTGATAACTGGAAGGTGTCCATAATCACTTCCCAAAAGTATTTATTAGGAAAATGGCCAAGAAGTTTATTTAGAAAACCTTATACAATGCAATAAAAAACCTTATATATCTCGGAAAAGACTCAGTTGGGTAAACCCCCCCACCCACAAATGAAACTTATGTATAAACCCCAATGTAAAAATATTCTTAAATTAAAAACAAAATATTAGTATTTAGAATAAAGCTGACATTTGTATTTTTGGAAAATACAAGTATGACTTTGATTATGGCCAAATAGGTGTCTCTGATTGGAACAAGGAGGACATTGATTGCACCTAACTAACTTAAACATTTTATTTCCTTATATGTGCAAGTGGGCTTGTATAATTGGTTTACTATGTAATTTATGTGAGCTGCTTATGTAGGAGTGGGTTTTGTTTGTTTGTAATGATGTCTGAATGACTCAGAACACATACATATTAATTCAAATATGCCAGGAAGGTTAGTCATATAATGGAATCCGCACAAAATGCACCATTGAAAAGGTAATGTTCTATTTATTGCAGGAATGTTCCCTGGTTGAAACACAACACCCTGCTCAGCCCACTGTCCACTGGTCTCATTGAGACAGAGTTGACTAGTGACCCTGGCTAGCAGTAGCAGACAAGCCAGAAAGCAGATACCCAATACACAAAACTGATATGGGGGTCATTTCAAGGGATCTTCTCAAAAACCAAATCACCAGTATTACTTTGTGTTTTGGGGGCCCTTAGAATGATGCAATAAAATACAGATTTCTTGTGTACAGTAGCACCACCACATGCAACAGCCATGCAAAAGTAGATTTGTTTAACAATTGTGGAAAAATAGTCTGGGGGACCCTATGGGGCCTGTGGAATAATTCAATCAAATTTAGATTTCTCGTGCATAGTACGTTACAATATCCACAGATGCATCTACACAAAATTAGATCCTGAACACTTTCCGAAATGCCAATTATAAGTTGATTTATTCTGTGGTTTTTTTTATGACATAGGTACTGCAATGAGAAAACAAAAGATGACAAAACATTGTTATTTATATGTATATCACAGAAGATACATACCATCTTACATATGTATCATTCTTTCAGATGAAGGATTCACAAATACCAAGCACACCTTTCAAAGGATCCTGTGCACCAGATGACATTGTCCCTCATGGCAGTATGGATGTCACATTGCAAAGCCTTTAACTTGTAGTGTCAAACTCAAACAGAGCCAGTGATCATGTCGCCAATGCGATACTTTATCAATGCAGCAATTAATACAGATGATATTGTTGTTCCATTGAATATTCATCATGACCATGGGTATGCAAAGTTGTCGTCGCAGTCCTGCATGCCTTCTTCAACTGACCATGGCAGTCCAGTCAATGTGGATGACACTTCGGATGTCCCAGTTTCACTGTCTCCATCTTCAGATCATTCTGTCTGCAACAGTCAGAAGGAAAATTCTGAAGACAGTGATCCGGAATCTGTGGTAGCGGATGACAGCGATATCACTGATGATGACTCAAGCAGTTCTGACACTAATGAGAAACAGAGAAAATTTTGTTGTTTACACACAAAAAAACTAATTTCCCTTTTCTGCACCTGCAAAAAAACCAGGCTAGTATACTATGCCTGCTGCCTGTTGGAAGCATCCCATTGAACATGTGCAGTGATGATATGCAGCTAACCGATACATTCTGACATTTGATTTATAGTAAACAATCATTATCTTATAATGATTATTAGTAATTGGCAAAACTGTGTAATTCATCAATATCACATCATGAAGTCAGCGCATTGGTTGATTTGTTTGTGAAATACTTTAATAAAATTATCACAGCATTTCACAAACAATTAATTTTTATGTAAAATTGTTACAGCATTTTGCAAACACATGAATTTATGATTGTCATGATGTGGTCTTGATAACATATACACCCGCACATATCCAATATACTGTATACAATACATTAAAACTCCAATTCAATATTCTCATGTGAATTGCACAATGTCCTTATTACACATCTATTTATTATTCAGACTATATTATAAATTGCATGGCAGCACGCATATCTAAATAACATTATTTACATAAATTAAACAAATTGTATTAACATTTTAAAATGGAAATTAAATAATTATATTAAAAGGATGCACACATCATGTAACATCCTGTCAAAAAGAAAATAAGTTTGTAACAAAGATTTACGTTACGAATTCGAAGATAGAATGAATTTTTTATTTAATATGTGTCATTGTGTGGCCATACAAGTATAATTGCTCTGTTTAGGTTTGAATTGCAAAATAATTTTTCGATACCTGTTGAACTACATATTACTTACCTCGAACGAACGAGTCTGCACGCAAATCGCACATAGACAACAGACCGATATTCCCAACATTGTCATTGACAGATGTCTTCGTCAGTCATTGACATAGCTCATGCAGGCATCTGTCAGCACGGTCGAGCAACCCAGCTTTCTCCAGACAACATACAAATTCGATGTGCGTCGACATTGGGACGCAGTATCCACACAAACACCATGCCACATTCACATTGTTCCCAAAATCAAACATCCTCGATTCCATACAAATTGCGATCTTTTCTCGCCGTCTCGCCGACTCTCGGCGGGGTTTAATTGACGCCTCGCACCTCGGCTCGCACGCTGGGTTAAGCAAGAATTAATGGCTTTACGTGTGTCACTTGTGCTATAGATGCTTCTCTCACTTGTGCTACAAATGCTTCCTCTGTCGGATCCATTTTCTACTGTGATTTATCCAAGACCACTAGCAAATAGCGTAGCTCCTCGCTAACGTAAAACACTTCCGACATTTGTAAACAACAGAAAAATAGTCCGGACTGACCTTCCTTTCGGTAGGCCCGCCCCTTGAAGCCTGTCAAAATCTGCTCTCGGGAAGTGTCACGTTTCGAATTTTTTCATTGGTTAAAAATCTTTGGTATTTAATTTCACCTTTTTATTACGAATGCAAATAAATATTATTTGTTGACACATAGGACCCCTTTCGTGTATAATAAGGTACCATATCTTTGTTTTTGCGCAGAAATGTCTAATAACGAAGAAAACCGAAAGAAACCAAAATTTTACATGGGCTAGATAGGAGGTAATCAAACCACTCGGCTTGGAATAAAGATGGCGATACGCAGTGTTCTATGACGACGATTTAGGCACTGAAATTTTTTTCCCCAGTTTGTCTGATAAGTGAATATGCTTCTGTCACCATTAATGTATACTTATATAGTATACATTTAGGTATATGGAATGTTACAGCTGTGTTTCAGTTCCCTTAATAGCCATTAGCCATCACGCACATTGAGAATAATGTCATTGTCTTTGCTCTTCTTATGCTGCAGCCAGCGACAGAAGTGGATAATTCATAACTTAATTATATTTGAATTACGAATTTATTTGCGAAATGGGAAGAAAAATCTTACACATGCATCCTGAAACCCACTGTACTTTGTGACTCTATGAATCAGGCAGCCAGTTATTGGTCCTCCGTTCCCCACCATCCTATTTTTTTCCGGGATTGGGGGCATGGCCCAAAGCCCCATCTGGCTATGCCACTGTGAATAATAATAACAACATGTATTTATCATATCAAATGCTCTTGTATTGCTTATAGGGTGAATTTTGTACATAAACATATCAACTGCATAACATTGACTGTGAATAGGCAAATTGGCAATTGCATATAAGTATTATTAATTTCACCATAGGGACTGGGCAAATATGCGAGGAAACCGTATTACTGGGAATAGTGACATATTTTATCGTTATAAAACTAACTTAGACTTGTTGGCTTGTGACGTTTCACTAAGATTGGTAACGGTTCTAAGTATACGGATTTAACGTTTGACTGCTCCTATTATATCCATTGATGACTACTCGTGTACATGTGTGTGTGTCCGTGCAGACATTGACGAATGTGCAAACGTGACGTGCATGAACGGCGCCACGTGCCAAGACCTGGCAAACGACTATATATGTTTGTGTGCGGCCGGCTACACTGGCTCCAACTGCGACATTGGTGAGGAACGGTGTAAACAAACATTTATGTTACCACTGATGAACAAATTTAGTTTTATTTATATTCCAGTCGATGTCCTGCTGTATAATTTATGCATTACGTATAACTGCAGCAGAGTTGTACTGATATATCCGTCCGAGCTCTACGTTACATATTGCACGTGGTCGTGTCAGACTACATGTATTGTTTTCCCGCAGACAAACATAGGTACGGTAATATATAATCGAAATGGACAGATTGTCACTAACGTGACAATATTCCATGCAGTATTTCTCATGTACGCAATAATAGTTATGCCCTTACATCATATATGTCACAAAATATGTTGAATACGTAGCCAGGATTTTGTATTGGAGGAGCCACCCGACAACCAAGCAAACTATGCATATATATATATGATCATCTCACCCCTGACGATAGTGATGCCAAGAAAATAATAACAACAAAATGCAATTTGACCCTATAATCTAGTAACCGAGCAACTATTATTTTGAATCCTTAATAGCCATTAGCCATCATGCACATTGAGAATAATGACATTTTCATTGCTCTCTCAACTCTTATGCTGCAGCCAGCGACAGAAGTGGATAATTCATAACTTAATTCTATTTGATTTATGAATTTATTTTTGCGAAATGGTAGGACTGGGAAGGAAAATCTTACACAGGCATCGTGAAACCCACTGTACTTTATGATTCTATGAATCAGGCAGCTAGTTATTGGTCCTCCGTTCCCAACCATCCAATTTTATCTAGGATTGGGGGGGGGCATGGCCCTCTGGCTCGCCTCTGGCTACGCCACTGTGAATAATAATAACAACATGTATTTATCATATCAAATGCTCTTGTATTGCTTATAGGGTGAATTTTGTACATAAACGTATCAATTTCACAACAGTGACTGTGAATTGGCAAACTAGCAATAGCATCTAAATATTATTAATTTCACCTTCGGGACTGGACAAATAAATATGCGAGGAAACCGTATTAACGGGAATAATGACACATACTTTATGTTTTGGCATTTGACGTTTCACTAAGCTTGGTAATGGTCTCCAAGCGTACGTATTTAACGTTTGACTGCCCCTATTATATCCACTGATGACTGGTCATCTACATGTGTTTGTGTCCGTGCAGATATTGACGAATGTGCAAACGTGACGTGCATGAACGGCGGCACGTGCCAAGACCTGGTCAAACGACTATAGATGTTTGTGCGCGGCCGGCTACACTGGCTCCAACTGCGACATTGGTGAGTAGCGGTGGAAACCAACATTTCAATTACCACTGATGAACATATCAAGTTTGATTTATATTCAAGTCGATGTCCTGCTGTATAATTTATGCATTATGGATAACTGCAGTCGAGTTGTACTGACCTATTCATCCGAGCCTACGGTACATACTGCACGTGGTCGTGTAAGTCTACGTGTTGTTTTTGCCGCAGTCCTGCAATATAGCTGCGGTAATATATAATCGAAATGGGCAGATTGTCACGTTAGTGACAATATTCCTTGTAGTATTTATTTCTTCATGTACGCAATAACATCTATACACTTACCTGATATATCATAAATTATGTTGACTTATATTAACTTATATTATGTATTTAACATATAAAATGCTCTCGTATTGCTTATACTGTGAATTTCGTACATAAACATATAAATTGCATAACTATGACTATAAATCGGCAAATTGGCAATTGCATATAAATATTGCTAATTTCACCTTATGGACTGGGCAAATAAATATGCGAGGAAATCGTATTACTGGGACAAATACACACACTTTACCGTTATAAAACTACCTTAGGCCAGTTGGATTTTGACGTTTCACGAAGATTGGTAATGGTCTCCAAGGGAGCTATTTGCCCTTGAAAATATCGCTACAGATTCAGTGAGCAATACGTTCTGTTAACTATAATAAATTTGCTTTCGCGTAAAATAAATGTGGTCTTCCAGAGTCAGCAACACCCATTGCGACAACGACTACCCCACTGATCCCGTATGCTGACCAGGCTCGAGTTAACGTCAAGATCAAATTGACGAGAATGGACTACTCGTCAGATCTGGCAGACAAAACATCAGAAGCCTACATGAACTTGAAGACAGAAGTCGTGGACACGGTAATACTTACTATCATATACCGTGTGTGTATGCATGTATATATGTATGTATGTATGTATGTATGTATGTATGTATGTATGTATGTATGTATGTATGTATGTATGTATGTATGTATGTATGTATGTGTATGTTTTATGTATGTATGTATGTTGTGTGTGTGTTTTTGTGTGTGTGTGTGTGTGTGTGTGTGTTTTGTGTGTGTGTTGTGTGTTGTGTGTGTGTGTGTGTGTGTGTGTTGTGTGTTGTTGGTATGTTTTTTATGTATTATGTATGTATGTATGTATGTATGTATGTATGTATGTATGTATGTATGTATGTATGTATGTATGTATGTATGTATGTATGTATGTTTTGTGTGTGTGTGTGTGTGTGTGTGTGTGTGTGTGTCTGTGGGGTGTGTGTGGTTTTGTTTGTGTGTGTGTGTGTTTTATGTGTGTGTGTGAATGTGTTTGTGTGTGTGTTGTGTGAGTTGTGTTGATTGTGTGTATGTATGTATGTAATGTATGCATGTATGCATGTATGCATGTTGTTTGATGAATGTATATATATATATATATATATATATATATATATATATATATATATATACATGTATCCATTTTTGCCGGTATGCATATATGTTTTTATGTATATGTGTACGTGTATGTGCCACAACTACTCCTACCTATAATTTGCTATAGGCAGTGTTAGATGCATTTGAATAACAAATGTTGATGTAGTAATTGCAACATGACAGAACGTTATTAAATTAATATTATGTCTGACGGGCCGAAGTCTGAACCAGAATAGGTAAACGTTGGTCGAAAAACAATTTTAGTTATTAAATAGTTATTCATATATGTCAGTGAATAAAACATGCATGTACACATACATATATACATACAAGCGTGCATGCAAGCTCCGACGTGTGTGTACACATACATAAACACAAAATGACATACTTGCGATTTCGTTCGTGCAGCAAACTAATTACCCCCCGGACAAGAAAAATT
>JAODUO010004682.1:0-10159 GCA_025642075.2 Ridgeia piscesae
AATTTTTATAAAAGGGGGTGACAAGATGTTTATTAAATAAACAGCCCAAATTGTTTTGTAAGGCCCAAACCAAGCTGTTTGTAAAATAGACATTTTGAAACTGTTTTTGGGTTAGTTTGTCCCCGAAATTCCCCTTTCTTCGAGAATTTAAGGGTTTTTTCCCAAATTTGATAAAGAGTTATAGTTTTTAAGCAAAAAATCTGCCGCCTCTTTAAAATAATTCAAAATACAGACACTGCCCCTAGGGCCGGGCTTTTGTCGCAGAAATTAGGGGTTTCTAAAGCGCAATTTTTTCAAACTAAAAAATAATTTATGACACATTGATTTTGGGAAAAAAAGATGCGTTCAATGGTATTTTTGAACTCTAAAAGTAAAATTTTTTTTTAACTTGGAGTTGAACTCCAAAGGTTTTGGGGAAAAAAATTTTGGGCACAGCATTTTTTCGCCCCAAAGTTTTTCTTTTTTCCTTTTTCAAAAAGTTTTTTTTGAAAGAGGATTTTTTAAAACTTTTAAAATTTTTTATTTTTGCAAGTTTTTGGGGAGTTAGGGGCTTTTTTATACCCAAGTTAAGGTATGATGTCAAACAATGAGCGTAGCAGTTGTTCACCCCCAATGCGGGTTTGGAAGCCCCACGCCGTTCCTAACAGAAACCCCAAACTTTTTATTCGAAGGCACCCGATTATTTAATTTCCAATTGGACGTAACGTGGGCTGTTTTTCGGTTTTTCGTGTTTTCCAAGGCTTCACCGCTACACAAAGGGGGCCTGGGCCCGGGCGGTATGCCCCCGTTTCCCTCCCGCCAGACAAATCTAGCTTTCTGCGCGTAAAGGCGCATCGGTGTTTCGTAAATGGGGAAGGTCCTGAGGGTTTCCGATCTTATTCAGGGGGTCCAGATATTTTTTGGGAAATTCCCCAGGGACCGCGGGTATCGTTGCCAAACCCAAAACCATTTGAAATGCCCGGCACGAATCCTCGTTTTCTGATTTTCAACCAATGTTTTTTTTACCGGAAAACCAAGGAAACTAAAAAGTTTTAAAATGGTTTAGTTTTGGGCCTTGATAAGAGAAAGCTTTGGTAGGGACGGGGAAAAAATAACTCCGAAGTTAACTAAAGCCCGGCAAATAACTTCCAAATTTTCCAATTAAGACATAAGGGTTTTTTTACAAAAAAAAGGAACGTGAAAGAAAAAAACCCAGTGGAAAAAAAATTGAATTCAAATCCAAGAAATTTCCCTTGTTGTTTTATTTTAATTTTTTTTTCCCCCCCTTTTTCCCCCTCTCCCTTTCCCTTTTTTTTTCCCCCTTCCCTTTCCCCCACAAACTACTGGAGATAAAAAAAAGGCCGTTCGAAAAACCAAAAAAAAAATTTTTTATTTGTGAAAAAAAAAAAGCGGGGAGGTTTTTTTTTTTTCCCAAACTGAACATCTAGGATTTCAAAGAAAGGGGTTGGTTTTAAAATGAAAAAAAAACTACTGATCAATTTACAAAGACGCAGATTAAATTTTTAACAAACCACAAATTCAAAAATTTTTGGCACAGGAAACTTTGTACATTGGACCTGTAATTTCCGATGTTTTTTGCGAACACCTATGTTGTAACACTTACCTTCTAGGTACGACGTTTCGCAAGAGATGCGGCCAGGCATCACAATGACCCTGGCTGCTTGTAATGCCGAGTGGGTCGTCGAGACTGACCGCAATCTCTCATTACACACTGGACACTGCACTCGCGTCTCAAAAATTCCGACTTGGACTGTCCGGCACCGCAATAGAAAGTGACCACCCATGAGTTCAGTCACGCTGAACGTGGGTATTGCGCGGCTAATTAGTGGTTGTGGCTCTGGCGACTCGGCTCCAGGCTGACTGTCATCTGTCGTGGTCTCGATGTCATCGGTCGCTCTCTCGGCGAAGTCGACCCTGGTCTCGGTCGCTGTTTAGATGACATAGGGCGTAGTCTCGCGGACACCAGTCGTTGTGTGGAAGTCACAGGCCGCGGTCTCGATGTCATCGGTCGAGATTGCCTGGCTGACCCTACCCGTGTTTGAGATGTCGTGGATTGTGTTATTTCCAGTCCTGTCTGTCGGTAGTAGACTTGAAGTGCAGCGTGACGTTTCACTTGCCACCCCTTGCGACGAAGGTCTCTCCACTGGAAGTTCTTTAGAAATGTCTCAGTTGTCATTCTACATTCGCGCTGTTCTGTTTCCTTCTTGCGGACATACTCACCAAGTTCTCCCAGAGTTTTGCAGCCATGCGGCCGGTGATAGACGATCTGGTGCCACGTAGCTCCTGCTTGGATGCAACCGTCAGCCTGTCTGACAAGTCTACCCCGACCTAGCGCTCGATGTCTACTTGCATTGGGACGAATAGGGGCTGCCGGGAATGGACTTCCTTTCACTGGATCGCCGCGCCATCGAACGTCGACCAAATAGCCACCACCGTCAGTGGGATGTGGATCTGGCGGAGTCCATGCCACTCGTACTTCTCCTTTCATCTGCTCCTGAACATGTGACTCACACGTGACTGTCTTAGAATCGCGCAAGACTGAAATAGTTATGTCGCCGTCCTTCACAAGTTCAGCCTGTGTCACGAGATCACCAACATCGTTTCGAAGTTCTAGGCAGAAGACGTTCTCTGATCCAAGAAGCGGCAACTGAAGACCATGTCGGTAGGACTCGCTGATGGATGTTTCCTCTGCTGAGGTGCGCCCTTTTGTTTCATCACTCCATTTGGGTTTGCATTTCAAGGCACGCAGGATTGCGTTGACTAGCATAATCCGACTGGGCGAGTGGGTTTTCGTGTGGTCAGACGATACCGTCAGCGTGTACTGTAGCACGCCGTTCTGGAATGTTATTCCATAGATCCGACTTGTATCATCAGCATGCGGAAGAACCACTTCCACGCCGGCAACATTACGTAGTTTTTCACGGACACGCGATGCTGCCAAGTACGCGAGCGCACGGAAAAACGGCTCTACTGAGTCGTCCATCTTGCTGACGTACCGTGCCATTACGTCGTCCGGCAGGTCCGGGTGGTGTAGCTGCTCGAAGCCCGTTGATGTGTTTAGCGACGGTACTGTCGCGGTCACGGCGAGGGACACGTTACGTTTAGCCCATTTCTTCTGGAATTCATCGAACGTACGATGTATGACGTTTTTCCGTAAATGAGTCTTGTGGTCTGTCATCAGTGCATCTACATGCGCGTGCAGAGCGGTCCATAGCGGGCATTGCTCGTTTGTACTGATATCTGCATAACGCTCAGATTGGTATTTGACATCGAGTACTTCACCTTCGTCATCAAATATTAGCTTCTTGCAGCTAACAATCAGCCTCGTGTCTAACATCACAAGCATCCAAGGAGACGCATTGATAGTCTGCTTCACAGACTTTTCTGGAGTGGAAACGTCGTAATCAAAATGTACAGTAACATTTTGAAAGACGTACAGCGACTTGGGTCCTGTGTTCCCTGGAGATTCCTCACCACATTCATTGGAGGAATATTGCAACTGCCTGAAGGCGTTATCGACAGCCGCTTCTAACCTGTCAAGAGTTGTCAACAATGTGAACATTGCTAACCGCGCAAGTCCATCTTCTTTGGCAAACCTACTCCATGATGTCCAGTCAACGTTAACTTTGCAAAACGCTTTCGACAAGTGGCGCTCTACGTCAGCTAATTTCTGCAGAAGCAAATGTGGTGCAGCTTCTAGTTGCAGATGTTTCTTTATTTTCTTTGCCAAACTGGACTGTAGAGGAGCGGCGGGTCACGGAAACAGTCGCTTGCATAGACCGTTATGACTCCTCTTGTGACATCTACTTCTGCGGGAGAGTTGCCGTTTACTTTCCATCCGACATTGACTACATTCGGAAGGTGCTTGACAAAATCTTCAACTCCACCCGAGGTTCTGTACATTGCTCCCTCATATGACAAGAAATCAACGCGCTGTGCTGTTACACGCCTCTTATCACCGACAATCTCGCCCAGACTGAATGACTCCCATCTACCGAGCACATGCTTGTCACCAGCAACTGATTCATTAGGGTTCACATGCATCATGATGTTACCTTTGTGATCCTTTGCCAACAGGAGTCGGTCTCCAGTCTGAGTGTCGGTGAAACCTTCTGAGGCAATCCAGAATCGCAGACGTCTCAACTTATCTGACGTGTTCTTTGTAACAACTCTAACGTGCCATTTCCAGATCGATGTGGGTGGTTGATTCGCAGTCAACACGAAGCAGTCACGTGATACGCGTTTGTGCATGGCGGGCAACTGGTGGATGACACTCGTCGCCAGAATGGCATTGGGCGGACACAGGTAACGCAGCGACTCCTTCGATAGACCAGCAATGATGTCATCTTCCTGTATCGTCCCGACTGCTAGGCTTCCACCAAGCTCACGGCAGAGGTCCTTAGCAAACTGCTGAGTCTTCTTGCGCAGGTCTGTCACTGTTTCCTTCATCTGTTCTGATATTGCTATCTGTTCACGAACTCGTTCCGAGAAGAATTCGTCAATATCAGGAAGAGATTCAGCCGACGAAGGGATCCTAAGATGCAGCGTTTTCGATCCGTTTTCGATCCATATCTGATTCTGTTCTTTCTTGTGGCACACTTCAAGTGTGATGTTCTCGACAACATTCCGAAGATGTGTCCAGTGGGTTACCAGAACGAAAGAGACTAGTTCGACCACCGACGCTAAGTGTGTCCTAACAAACGAGAGGCGTTGATCCATCGAGTCGAACTTGTCTAGTCCTGTGAAAGTGACACTCCCGTTGTTATCTTTGATACTGCGCAAATGTGCCCGCAAACATACACATTCGACATAATGTGCTTGTAAGACGTACCAGATAGGCAAATGTCTGGGCGTCGATGTCACATGGCCGTCACGCCCCATTTGAAACAACCATCTGACTGTGCGTGGTTTCATGGTACTCCGGTCGCTGGTCGTCTTGTTTTCGATAGTGATGTTGACTACATAGTTTGACACCAACTCGTTGTCCCTCATTGCGTTGATGGTCTCTTCATCCATGTAGTATGTTATCGTGTCCATATAGCGTTCATATTCTTCAACTTCGGTTCGCAAACGTTGAAGAGCGTGCAACTGCAGCTCACTTATGTGTCCACCCTCTTTCGACTCAGAAGACGATTCAGACAACTGGATAGTCAGGTTGATTCCCAACATCTTCAACACCTGGGATGTAATTGCATAACAATTACTCTAAAACTTTAAGATGAGTATAGCAAATAAAATATTATAACACTGTCAAGAAGTTGTTATGGTTAGCAAGTGTACGGAGGAAAGTCAACTGGTTAGACACGAAAATGTACTTTAACAAACAAAAGAAGTGGCGTTGCATAAGTACTGAACACGATCCTTTCGGAGTTACAGTTACTGCATCAGAGACGAAATAGGAGCGGTTACGAAGTGTATGTACGGAGAGTTTTTAACAACGGGAGTTGCTGAGCACGTATATGTATGCATATGTGCGAGGCACTACACCATTTTAAGAGGAGGCAGAGATAGCTAATATTCCCAATATCGTAATAAACAAGCAGATGGGGACATGAAATACCAAAGGAAACCCATGTATGAAACTGATTGTGACGATTCTGAATGAGAATGGAGAAAGCAACAAAACAGCAACGTGGATTCTAAGATAGAAAATAAATGTCATATGGAATGTTTGCGGAAAGACAGGTGGTACAAGAAGTACGATATTAGAGAAAGTGTGATATTCCACAGGGACCGACGATAGCTTTTAGAGGTGCCGGTACATCGAGTCGTATTTAAGCGGAAGCGATTGCACGGGTTAACGTGAATATGCTAATGACGGAGCGTACGCCTGTGTGCGTGGGTGTGTGTGTGCCCGTGTGTGGTATATTGTTCGTTGTAAAGCCCGTTTGTGTTTTTCCGGGTATTCGGCCCCGGGAAACAACCTTTTAAAATTTTTCCCCCGTTTTGAAAAATATGTTTTTTTTACAGAATCCCCCGTTGCTGTTTTTTCCCTTTTAAAAACTCAACAGGTCGTCCAAAAGCCATGGGCCCCTTTGGCCCGCCCCCTCTGGGGATTTGATCCTTTGCACCAAAAATTCGTCTCGAACCCCCCGTTGGGTTTTCTGGGCTACACCTCCGCTTCCCCCATTTGTTCTGATCGTCTGAACTCCGAAAGGTCGTTTCCTTTTCCGCCCCTTTTTTTGGGTTTTTTTTTTTCGGGGTTTAAACCGGGAAGCAAAAACAATTTTTGGTGGAAATAAACAAACCACAAAAAAGAAGGAAAAAGGGGAAAGGGCCAAACCGGCTTCCCGTTTTCGAACGTTTTTGAGGAAAAAGGGGGAACTGGAGGTCGTTCAGCTCCAAAAACCAACCAAAAGGAAAAATAGAACGATTGGACAGGGTCATCTCCCGGGGAAAAGGCCTGGGAAGGGGCAACGGTTGGGCAAAAATTTTTAAAATTATTCAAAAAAAGGCACCCGCGACCGGGAGTCCTGAAAAACCCCATATTCTTCATACTGTATTTAATGTTGTTGCCTTAGCGAATACCCAGTAAAACACACGGGCATACACGAACAATATACCACACACGGGCACACACACACCCACGCACACAGGCGTACGCTCCGTCATTAGCATATTCACGTTAACCCGTGCAATCGCTTCCGCTTAAATACGACTCGATGTACCGGCACCTCTAAAAGCTATCGTCGGTCCCTGTGGAATATCACACTTTCTCTAATATCGTACTTCTTGTACCACCTGTCTTTCCGCAAACATTCCATATGACATTTATTTTCTATCTTAGAATCCACGTTGCTGTTTTGTTGCTTTCTCCATTCTCATTCAGAATCGTCACAATCAGTTTCATACATGGGTTTCCTTTGGTATTTCATGTCCCCATCTGCTTGTTTATTACGATATTGGGAATATTAGCTATCTCTGCCTCCTCTTAAAATGGTGTAGTGCCTCGCACATATGCATACATATACGTGCTCAGCAACTCCCGTTGTTAAAAACTCTCCGTACATACACTTCGTAACCGCTCCTATTTCGTCTCTGATGCAGTAACTGTAACTCCGAAAGGATCGTGTTCAGTACTTATGCAACGCCACTTCTTTTGTTTGTTAAAGTACATTTTCGTGTCTAACCAGTTGACTTTCCTCCGTACACTTGCTAACCATAACAACTTCTTGACAGTGTTATAATATTTTATTTGCTATACTCATCTTAAAGTTTTAGAGTAATTGTTATGCAATTACATCCCAGGTGTTGAAGATGTTGGGAATCAACCTGACTATCCAGTTGTCTGAATCGTCTTCTGAGTCGAAAGAGGGTGGACACATAAGTGAGCTGCAGTTGCACGCTCTTCAACGTTTGCGAACCGAAGTTGAAGAATATGAACGCTATATGGACACGATAACATACTACATGGATGAAGAGACCATCAACGCAATGAGGGACAACGAGTTGGTGTCAAACTATGTAGTCAACATCACTATCGAAAACAAGACGACCAGCGACCGGAGTACCATGAAACCACGCACAGTCAGATGGTTGTTTCAAATGGGGCGTGACGGCCATGTGACATCGACGCCCAGACATTTGCCTATCTGGTACGTCTTACAAGCACATTATGTCGAATGTGTATGTTTGCGGGCACATTTGCGCAGTATCAAAGATAACAACGGGAGTGTCACTTTCACAGGACTAGACAAGTTCGACTCGATGGATCAACGCCTCTCGTTTGTTAGGACACACTTAGCGTCGGTGGTCGAACTAGTCTCTTTCGTTCTGGTAACCCACTGGACACATCTTCGGAATGTTGTCGAGAACATCACACTTGAAGTGTGCCACAAGAAAGAACAGAATCAGATATGGATCGAAAACGGATCGAAAACGCTGCATCTTAGGATCCCTTCGTCGGCTGAATCTCTTCCTGATATTGACGAATTCTTCTCGGAACGAGTTCGTGAACAGATAGCAATATCAGAACAGATGAAGGAAACAGTGACAGACCTGCGCAAGAAGACTCAGCAGTTTGCTAAGGACCTCTGCCGTGAGCTTGGTGGAAGCCTAGCAGTCGGGACGATACAGGAAGATGACATCATTGCTGGTCTATCGAAGGAGTCGCTGCGTTACCTGTGTCCGCCCAATGCCATTCTGGCGACGAGTGTCATCCACCAGTTGCCCGCCATGCACAAACGCGTATCACGTGACTGCTTCGTGTTGACTGCGAATCAACCACCCACATCGATCTGGAAATGGCACGTTAGAGTTGTTACAAAGAACACGTCAGATAAGTTGAGACGTCTGCGATTCTGGATTGCCTCAGAAGGTTTCACCGACACTCAGACTGGAGACCGACTCCTGTTGACAAAGGATCACAAAGATAACATCATGATGCATGTGAACCCTAATGAATCAGTTGCTGGTGACAAGCATGTGCTCGGTAGATGGGAGTCATTCAGTCTGGGCGAGATTGTCGGTGATAAGAGGCGTGTAACAGCACAGCGCGTTGATTTCTTGTCATATGAGGGAGCAATGTACAGAACCTCGGGTGGAGTTGAAGATTTTGTCAAGCACCTTCCGAATGTAGTCAATGTCGGATGGAAAGTAAACGGCAACTCTCCCGCAGAAGTAGATGTCACAAGAGGAGTCATAACGGTCTATGCAAGCGACTGTTTCCGTGACCCGCCGCTCCTCTACAGTCCAGTTTGGCAAAGAAAATATAAGAAACATCTGCAACTAGAAGCTGCACCACATTTGCTTCTGCAGAAATTAGCTGACGTAGAGCGCCACTTGTCGAAAGCGTTTTGCAAAGTTAACGTTGACTGGACATCATGGAGTAGGTTTGCCAAAGAAGGGTGGACTTGGCCGGGTTGCTGTTACATTGTTCAACCCTTTACGGTTTGAAGGGCTGCGATAACCCCCCACATTGCTACCTCCAAGGTTGGGGGGAAAACTCCAGGGGGAAAAACCCAAGTGGACGCTTTTTTGTTTGTCATTTTTTTAACGTTTTACTCCAGAAAAACTTTAACCTATAAGCGTCTCCGGGTTTTGAGTTCCAAAGGTATTGGTGCGGCAAATTTTTCAAGGGGAAATCTCATTAAATACCAATCGGCGTTTTGCAGATTCAGACAAAAGGAATGGTATGGACCCTCGACCCATTAGTACTATAAAAAAGCTTTTGGAAAAAGTATAATGAGTTATGAATTCCCGGAAAAGGGAAACAACTTCCCCCGGTACCCACAGTCCGGCCCAAAAATAACGGGTTCGACATCCCACCCACCCCCGGGGCACTAATGGCCTAGTCCCAAATGGGAATCGTAAGGCCCCCGGGGGGTATTGGACACCTGCCGGGAAAAAAAACGTAATGTTCCGTGAATGGTTTTCTATTCTCCTTTTTTTTCTTCCCCCCCTCTCTCCCTCTTCTCTCCCCAAAACACTTGACAATTGGGAGTTACGAAAAAACCCCAAACATTAATAGTGAAAAAACAAAAAACTGGGGAGGAAAACCAAAACGAACCCTACCAACTGGTTTCAAAGGCGGTTGGTTTTAAACCCTGTAAATTCAAAAAATGTTTTTATTTGTACAAAGGCTGAATTTAAGGAACAAACCCAAAATTCAATTTAAATTTAAGGCATTTTCCGGAAGCCTTTTTTCAAGCGAAAAGTAAGTGGCTTTTGGGTGAGATTCCAAAATCCCATGTGTCTTTCTTTGGTCGACGTTTGGGGGATCCCGGAAAAGGAAACCAATTCCCGGCGCCCTTTTTTGCCCAATGGGCGTAGACTGACCCCAATCTTTAAAACCCGGACACTGACCCCGGGTTAAAATTCCGACGGACTGTGGCACCAAAGAAGTACCACCCATGGTCAGCAGCTGAACGGGAAATTCCGGGAATTAGTGGTTGTGCCTGCGAATCGGGCCCCGGCGATGTCAATGCGTGGCATGTCACGGTCGCTCCTGGCAAGTCACCTGTCCGGCGTGAAAATGACATAGGGCTAGTCTCCACCCAGCGGGTGGAATCACACCCGTCTCAAACACGGTGGATGCCGGCACCTCCCCTGTTTTAGACCCCGGGTGTGTATTTTCCCCCGCTGCGGTGAGACTTAGGGAGTGCTTTCACTGCCACCCCGCGACGAGGTCCTCCCGGAAGCCTTTTAATGGGAACCGCCT
>JAODUO010004685.1:0-11339 GCA_025642075.2 Ridgeia piscesae
ATTTTTCTTGGTTACCTGGTTACTTGTTTGTTTGGTTACTTAGTTACTTGGTTATTTTGTTACTTTGTTACTTAGTTACTTGGTTATTGCTTTATTGGATTATTGTGTTAATGGTTTATTGAGTTACTGAGTTACTGAGTTACTGAATTACTTAGTTACACGGTTACTTTGTTGCTTGGTCATTTGATTGCTTGGTTACTTGGTTGCTTGGTTGCTTGGTTGTTTGGTTGTTTGGTTGCTTGGTTATTTCGTTGCTTGTTTATTTGGTTGCTTGGTCACTTAGTTGCTTGGTTACCTGGTTTCAAGTTTACTTGGTTGCTTGGTTACTTGGTTTTTTAGGTACTTGGTTGCTTGGTTACTTGGTTGCTTATTTACCTGGTTGCTTGGTTACTTGGTTGCTTGGTTATTTTGTTGCTTGGACATTTGTTTGCTTGGCTATTTGGTTGCTTGGTTGCTTGGTTACTTGGATGCTTGGTTATTTGGTCGCTTGTTTATTTGGTTGTTTGGTAACTTTGTTGCTTGGTTACTTAGTTGCTTGGATACCTGGTTTCAAGATTACTTGGTTGCTTGTTTCCTTTTTTTATTAATTGGTTGCTTGGTTACTTGGTTGCTTATTTACCTGGTTGCTTGGTTACTTGGTTGCTTGGTTATTTGGTTGCTTGGACATTTGTTTGCTTGGCTATTTGGTTGCTTGGTTACTTTGTTGCTTGGTTACACGGTTGCTTGGTTACTTGTTTGCTTGGTTACTTGGTTGCTTGCTTGGTTACTTGGTTGCTTGGTTACTTGGTTGCATGGTTACTTTTTTACCTAGTTACTTGTTTTTTGAGTTACTGAGTTACTTGGTTACTGAGTTACTTAGTTACATGGTTGCTTGGTTACTAGGTTAATTGTTTGCTTGGTTACTTGGTTGCTTGGTTGCATGGTTACTTGGTTGCCTGGTTGCTTGGTTAGTTGGATGCTTAATTTCTTGGTTGTTTGGTTACTTGGTTGCTTGGTTACTTTGTTGCATGGTTACTTGTTTGCTTGGTTACTTGGTTGGTAGGTTACTTGGTTTCTTGGTTACTTGGTTACATGGTTGCTCCTTTACTTGGTTGTTTGGTTGCTTGGGTGCTTGGTTGCTTGGTTGCTTGGTTACTTGGATACTTGGTTACTTGGTTGTTTTTTACTTGGTTACTTGGTTGTTTGTTACATGGTTACTTGGTTGCTTGGTTTCTTGGTTATTTGGGTACTTTGTTATTTGATTGCTTGGTTACTTGGTTGATTGGTTGGTTGCATGGTTGTTTGGTTGCATTCTTATTTGGTTGTTAGGTTACTTGTTTGCTTGATTACTTGGTTTTTGGTTAATTGGTTACTTATTTGCTATGTTACTTGGTTACTTTGTTATTATGTTGCTTTGTTACTTGGTTGCTTGGTTTCTTGGTTACTTGGTTCTTTGGTTATTTGGTTATTTGGTAATTTGATTGCTTGGTTGCTTGGTTACTTGGATGCTTATTTGCTTGGATACTTGGTTGCTTCGTTACTAGGTTGGTTGGTTACTTGGTTGCTTGGTTACTTGGTTGCTTGGTTACATGGTTGCTTGCTTACTTGGTTGCCTGGTTACTTGGTTGTTTGGTTACTTAGTTACTTGGTTATTTTGTTACTTTGTTACTTAGTTACTTGGTTATTGCTTTATTGGATTATTGTGTTAATGGTTTATTGAGTTACTGAGTTACTGAGTTACTGAGTTACTGAGTTACTGAGTTACTTAGTTACACGGTTACTTTGTTGCTTGGTCATTTGATTGCTTGGTTACTTGGTTGCTTGGTTACACGGTTGCTTGGTTACTTGTTTGCTTGGTTGCTTGGTTACTTGGATGCTTGGTTATTTCGTTGCTTGATTGTTTGGTTGCCTGGTTACTTGGTTACTTGGTTGCTTGGTTACTTGGTTTCTTGGTTACTTGGTTACTTGGTTGCTTGGTTACTTGGATGCTTGGTTATTTCGTTGCTTGTTTATTTGGTTGCTTGGTCACTTAGTTGCTTGGTTACCTGGTTTCAAGTTTACTTGGTTGCTTGGTTACTTGGTTTTTTAGGTACTTGGTTGCTTGATTACTTGGTTGCTTATTTACCTGGTTGCTTGGTTACTTGGTTGCTTGGTTATTTGGTTGCTTGGACATTTGTTTGCTTGGCTATTTGGTTGCTTGGTTGCTTGGTTACTTGGATGCTTGGTTATTTGGTCGCTTGTTTATTTGGTTGTTTGGTAACTTTGTTGCTTGGTTACTTATTTGCTTGGATACCTAGTTTCAAGTTTACTTGGTTGCTTGGTTCCTTTTTTTATTACTTGGTTGCTTGGTTACTTGGTTGCTTATTTACCTGGTTGCTTGGTTACTTGGTTGCTTGGTTATTTGGTTGCTTGGACATTTGTTTGCTTGGCTATTTGGTTGCTTGGTTACTTTGTTGCTTGGTTACACGGTTGCTTGGTTACTTGTTTGCTTGGCTACTTGGTTGCTTGCTTGCTTGGTTACTTGGTTGCTTGGTTACTTGGTTGCATGGTTACTTTTTTACCTAGTTACTTGTTTTTTGAGTTACTGAGTTACTTGGTTACTGAGTTACTTAGATACATGGTTGCTTGGTTACTTGGTTGCTTGGTTGCATGGTTACTTGGTTGCCTGGTTGCATGGTTAGTTGGATGCTTCATTTCTTGGTTGCTTGGTTACTTGGTTGCTTGGTTACTTGGTTACTTGGTTGCTTGGCTACTTGTTTGCGTGGTTACTAGGTTGCTTGTTTACTTGGTTGCTTGGAAATTTGGTTGCTTGGTTATGTGGTTGCTTGGTTACTTGGTTGTTTGGATGCTTGATTTCTTGGATACTTGGTTCTTTTGTTCTTTGGTTACTTGGTTGCTTGGTTACTTGGTTACTTGGTTCTTTGGTTATTTGGTTATTTGGTAATTTGATTGCTTGGTTGCTTGGTTACTTGGATGCTTATTTGCTTGGAAACTTGGTTGCTTCGTTACTAGGTTGGTTGGTTACTTGGTTGCTTGGTTACTAGGTTGCTTGGTTACATGGTTCCTTGCTTACTTGGTTGCCTGGTTACTTGGTTGTTTGATTACTTAGTTACTTGGTTATTTTGTTACTTTGTTACTTAGTTACTTGGTTATTGCTTTATTGGATTATTGTGTTAATGGTTTATTGAGTTACTGAGTTACTGAGTTACTGAGTTACTGAGTTACTTTTTTACACGGTTACTTGGTTGCTTGGTCATTTGATTGCTTGGTTACTTGGTTGCTTGGTTGCTTGGTTGTTTGGTTGCTTGGTTGCTTGGTTACTTGGTTGCTTGGTTACTTGGATGCTTGGTTATTTCGTTGCTTGTTTATTTGGTTGCTTGGTCACTTAGTTGCTTGGATACCTGGTTTCAAGGTTACTTGGTTGCTTGGTTCCTTTTTTTTATTACTTGGTTGCTTGGTTACTTGGTTGCTTATTTACCTGGTTGCTTGGTTACTTGGTTGCTTGGTTACTTGGGTGCTTATTTTCTTGGTTCCTTGGTTGCTTCGTTACTAGGTTGCTTGGTTATTTTGTCGCTTGTTTATTTGGTTGTTTGGTAAATTTGTTGCTTGGTTACTTAGTTGCTTGGATACCTGGTTTCAAGGTTACTTGGTTGCTTGGTTCCTTTTTTTATTACTTGGTTGCTTGGTTACTTGGTTGCTTATTTACCTGGTTGCTTGGTTACTTGGTTGCTTGGTTACTTGGGTGCTTATTTTCTTGGTTCCTTGGTTGCTTCGTTACTAGGTTGCTTGGTTACTTGGTTGCTTGGATATTTGGTTGCTTGGTTATTTGATTGTTTGGTTACTTGGTTGGTTGGTAGATTGATTATTTGGTTACTTGGTTATAAGGTTGTTGGTTACTTGGTTGCTTGGTTACTTGGTTCCTTGGATACTTGCTTGCTATGTTACTTGAGGGCTTGGTTATTTTTTTGCAAGGTTACTTGAATGTTTGATTACTTGGTTGCTTGATTACTTGGTTGTTTGGTTTCTTTGTTGCATGGTTATTTGGTTGCATGGTTAATTGGTTACTTGGTTATTTGGATACTTGTTTGTTTGGTTACTTGTTTGCTTGATTACTTGGTTTTTGGTTAATTGGTTACTTATTTGCTAGGTTACTTGGTTACTTTGTTATTATGTTGCTTTGTTACTTGGTTGCTTGGTTTCTTGGTTACTTGGTTACTTGGTTCTTTGGTTATTTGGTTATTTGGTTATTTGGTAATTTGATTGCTTGGTTGCTTGGTTACTTGGATGCTTATTTGCTTGGAAACTTGGTTGCTTCGTTACTAGGTTGGTTGGTTACTTGGTTGCTTGGTTACTAGGTTGCTTGGTTACATGGTTCCTTGCTTACTTGGTTGCCTGGTTACTTGGTTGTTTGATTACTTAGTTACTTGGTTATTTTGTTACTTTGTTACTTAGTTACTTGGTTATTGTTTTATTGGATTATTGTGTTAATGGTTTATTGAGTTACTGAGTTACTGAGTTACTGAGTTACTGAGTTACTGAGTTACTTAGTTACACGGTTACTTTGTTGCTTGGTCATTTGATTGCTTGGTTACTTGGTTGCTTGGTTGCTTGGTTGTTTGGTTGCTTGGTTGCTTGGTTACTTGGTTGCTTGGTTACTTGGATGGTTGCTTGGTTATTTCGTTGCTTGTTTATTTGGTTGCTTGGTCACTTAGTTGCTTGGTTACCTGGTTTCAAGTTTACTTGGTTGCTTGGTTACTTGGTTTTTTAGGTACTTGGTTGCTTGGTTACTTGGTTGCTTATTTACCTGGTTGCTTGGTTACTTGGTTGCTTGATTATTTGGTTGCTTGGACATTTGTTTGCTTGGCTATTTGGTTGCTTGGTTACTTTGTTGCTTGGTTACACGGTTGCTTGGTTACTTGTTTGCTTGGTTACTTGGTTGCTTGCTTGGTTACTTGGTTGATTGGTTACTTGGTTGCATGGTTACTTTTTTACCTAGTTACTTGTTTTTTGAGTTACTGAGTTACTTGGTTACTGAGTTACTTAGTTACATGGTTGCTTGGTTACTAGGTTAATTGTTTGCTTGGTTACTTGGTTGCTTGGTTGCATGGTTACTTGGTTGCCTGGTTGCTTGGTTAGTTGGATGCTTGATTTCTTGGTTGCTTGGTTACTTGGTTGCTTGGTTACTTGGTTGCTTGGCTACTTGTTTGCGTGGTTACTAGGTTGCTTGATTACTTGGTTGCTTGATTACTTGGTTGTTTGGTTTCTTTGTTGCATGGTTATTTGGTTGCATGGTTAATTGGTTGCTTGGGTACTTGGTTGCTTGGTTACTTGGTTATTTGGATACTTGTTTGTTTGGTTACTTTGTTGCTTGATTACTTGGTTGCTTGGTTAATTGGTTGCTTGGTTACTTGGGTACTTGGTTGCTTGGGTACTTGGTTTCTTGGTTGCTTGGTTACTTGATTGCTTGTTTACTTGGTTGCTTGCTTACTTGGTTGCATGGTTACTTGTTTGCTTGGTTACTTGGTTGGTAGGTTACTTGGTTTCTTGGTTACTTGGTTACTTGGTTGCTCCTTTACTTGGTTGTTTGGTTGCTTGGGTGCTTGGTTGCTTGGTTGCTTGGTTACCTGGTTGTTTTTTACTTGGTTACTTGGTTGTTTGTTACATGGTTACTTGGTTGCTTGGTTTCTTGGTTATTTGGGAACTTGGTTATTTGATTGTTTGGTTACTTGGTTGATTGGTTGGTTGCATGGTTGTTTGGTTGCATTCTTATTTGATTGTTTGGTTACTTGTTTGCTTGATTACTTGGTTTTTGGTTAATTGGTTACTTATTTCCTAGGTTACTTGGTTACTTTGTTATTTTGTTGCTTTGTTATTTGGTTGCTTGGTTTCTTGGTTTCTTGGTTACTTGGTTACTTGGTTCTTTGGTTATTTGGTAATTTGATTGCTTGGTTGCTTGGTTACTTGGATGCTTATTTGCTTGGATACTTGGTTGCTTCGTTACTAGGTTGGTTGGTTACTTGGTTGCTTGGTTACTTGGTTGCTTGGTTACATGGTTGCTTGCTTACTTGGTTGCCTGGTTACTTGGTTGTTTGGTTACATAGTTACTTGGTTATTTTGTTACTTTGTTACTTAGTTACTTGGTTATTGCTTTATTGGATTATTGTGTTAATGGTTTATTGAGTTACTGAGTTACTGAGTTACTGAGTTACTGAGTTACTGAGTTACTGAGTTACTGAGTTACTGAGTTACTGAGTTACTGAGTTACTGAGTTACTTAGTTACACGGTTACTTTGTTGCTTGGTCATTTGATTGCTTGGTTACTTGGTTGCTTGGTTGCTTGATTGTTTGGTTGCTTTGTTGCTTGGTTACTTGGTTGCTTGGTTACTTGGTTTCTTGGTTACTTGGTTACTTGGTTGATTGGTTACTTGGATGCTTGGTTATTTCGTTGCTTGTTTATTTAGTTGCTTGGTTACCTGGTTTCAAGTTTACTTGGTTGCTTGGTTACTTGGTTTTTTAGGTACTTGGTTGCTTGATTACTTGGTTGCTTATTTACCTGGTTGCTTGGTTACTTGGTTGCTTGGTTACTTGGTTGCTTGGTTGCTTGGTTACTTGGATGCTTGGTTATTTCGTTGCTTGTTTATTTGGTTGCTTGGTCACTTAGTTGCTTGGTTACCTGGTTTCAAGTTTACTTGGTTGCTTGGTTACTTGGTTTTTTAGGTACTTGGTTGCTTGATTACTTGGTTGCTTATTTACCTGGTTGCTTGGTTACTTGGTTGCTTGGTTATTTGGTTGGTTGGACATTTGTTTGCTTGGCTATTTGGTTGCTTGGTTGCTTGGTTACTTGGATGCTTGGTTATTTGGTCGCTTGTTTATTTGGTTGTTTGGTAAATGTGTTGCTTGGTTACTTAGTTGCTTGGATACCTGGTTTCAAGGTTACTTGGTTGCTTGGTTCCTTTTTTTATTACTTGGTTGCTTGGTTACTTGGTTGCTTATTTACCTGGTTGCTTGGTTACTTGGTTGCTTGGTTATTTGGTTGCTTGGACATTTGTTTGCTTGGCTATTTGGTTGCTTGGTTACTTTGTTGCTTGGTTACACGGTTGCTTGGTTACTTGTTTGCTTGGTTACTTGTTTGCTTGCTTGCTTGGTTACTTGGTTGCTTGGTTACTTGGTTGCATGGTTACTTTTTTACCTAGTTACTTGTTTTTTTGAGTTACTGAGTTACTTGGTTACTGAGTTACTTAGTTGCATGGTTGCTTGGTTACTAGGTTAGTTGTTTGCTTGGTTACTTGGTTGCTTGGTTGCATGTTTACTTGGTTGCCTGGTTGCATGGTTAGTTGGATGCTTCATTTCTTGGTTGCTTGGTTACTTGTTTGCTTGGTTACTTGGTTGCTTGGAAATTTGGTTGCTTGGTTATGTGGTTGCTTGGTTACTTGGTTGTTTGGATGCTTGGTTTCTTGGATACTAGGTTCTTTTGTTTGCTTGGTTACTTGGTTGCTTGGTTACTTGGGTGCTTATTTTCTTGGTTCCTTGGTTGCTTCGTTACTAGGTTGCTTGGTTACTTGGTTGCTTGGATATTTGGTTGTTGGTTATTTGATTGTTTGATTACTTGGTTGGTTGGTAGATTGATTACTTGGTTACTTGGTTATATGGTTGCTTGGTTACTTGGTTGCTTTGTTACTTGGTTGCTTGGATACTTGCTTACTATGTTACTTGAGGGCTTGGTTACTTTTTTGCAAGGTTACTTGAATGTTTGATTACTTGGTTGCTTGATTACTTGGTTGTTTGGTTTCTTTGTTGCATGGTTATTTGGTTGCATGGTTAATTGGTTGCTTGGGTACTTGGTTGCTTGGTTACTTGGTTATTTGGATACTTGTTTGTTTGGTTACTTTGTTGCTTGATTACTTGGTTGCTTGGTTAATTGGTTGCTTGGTTACTTGGTTACTTGGTTGCTTGGGTACTTGGTTTCTTGGTTGCTTGGTTACTTGATTGCTTGTTTACTTGGTTGCTTGCTTACTTGGTTGCATGGTTACTTGTTTGCTTGGTTACTTGGTTGGTAGGTTACTTGTTTTCTTGGTTACTTGGTTACTTGGTTGCTCCGTTACTTGGTTGTTTGGTTGCTTGGGTGCTTGGTTGCTTGGTTGCTTGGTTACTTGGTTACTTGGTTGTTTTTTACTTGGTTATTAGGTTGTTTGTTACTTGGTTACTTGATTGCTTGGTTACTTGGTTATTTGGGTACTTGATTATTTGATTGCTTGGTTACTTGGTTGATTGGTTGGTTGCATGGTTGTTTGGTTGCATTCTTATTTGGTTGTTTGGTTACTTGTTTGCTTGATTACTTGATTTTTGGTTAATTGGTTACTTATTTGCTTGGTTATTTGGTTACTTTGTTATTTTGTTGCTTTGTTACTTGTCTTGGTTTCTTGGTTACTTGGTTCTTTGGTTATTTGGTAATTTGATTGCTTGGTTGCTTGGTTACTTGGATGCTTATTTGCTTGGAAACTTGGTTGCTTCGTTACTAGGTTGGTTGGTTACTTGGTTGCTTGGTTACTAGGTTGCTTGGTTACATGGTTCCTTGCTTACTTGGTTGCCTGGTTACTTGGTTATTTTGTTACTTTGTTACTTAGTTACTTGGTTATTGCTTTATTGGATTATTGTGTTAATGGTTTATTGAGTTACTGAGTTACTGAGTTACAGAGTTACTTAGTTACACGGTTACTTTGTTGCTTGGTCATTTGATTGCTTGGTTACTTGGTTGCTTGGTTGCTTGGTTGTTTGGTTGCTTGGTTGCTTGGTTACTTGGTTGCTTGGTTACTTGGTTTCTTGGTTACTTGGTTGCTTGGTTGCTTGGTTACTTGGTTGCTTGGTTATTTGGTTGCTTGGACATTTGTTTGCTTGGCTATTTGGTTGCTTGGTTGCTTGGTTACTTGGATGCTTGGTTATTTGGTCGCTTGTTTATTTGGTTGTTTGGTAACTTTGTTGCTTGGTTACTTAGTTGCTTGGATACCTGGTTTCAAGGTTACTTGGTTGCTTGTTTCCTTTTTTTTATTAATTGGTTGCTTGGTTACTTGGTTGCTTATTTACCTGGTTGCTTGGTTACTTGGTTGCTTGGTTATTTGGTTGCTTGGACATTTGTTTGCTTGGCTATTTGGTTGCTTGGTTACTTTGTTGCTTGGTTACACGGTTGCTTGGTTACTTGTTTGCTTGGTTACTTGGTTGCTTGCTTGGTTACTTGGTTGCTTGGTTACTTGGTTGCATGGTTACTTTTTTACCTAGTTACTTGTTTTTTGAGTTACTGAGTTACTTGGTTACTGAGTTACTTAGTTACATGGTTGCTTGGTTACTAGGTTAGTTGTTTGCTTGGTTACTTGGTTGCTTGGTTGCATGGTTACTTGGTTGCCTGGTTGCATGGTTAGTTGGATGCTTCATTTCTTGGTTGCTTGGTTACTTGGTTGCTTGGTTACTTGGTTGCTTGGCTACTTGTTTGCGTGGTTACTAGGTTGCTTGTTTACTTGGTTGCTTGGAAATTTGGTTGCTTGGTTATGTGGTTGCTTGGTTACTTGGTTGTTTGGATGCTTGGTTTCTTGGATACTAGGTTCTTTTGTTCTTTGGTTACTTGGTTGCTTGGTTACTTGGGTGCTTATTTTCTTGGTTCCTTGGTTGCTTCGTTACTATGTTGCTTGGTTACTTGGTTGCTTGGATATTTGGTTGTTGGTTATTTGATTGTTTGATTACTTGGTTGGTTGGTAGATTGATTACTTGGTTACTTGGTTATATGGTTGCTTGGTTACTTGATTGCTTTGTTACTTGGTTGCTTGGATACTTGCTTACTATGTTACTTGAGGGCTTGGTTACTTTTTTGCAAGGTTACTTGAATGTTTGATTACTTGGTTGCTTGATTACTTGGTTGTTTGGTTTCTTTGTTGCATGGTTATTTGGTTGCATGGTTAATTGGTTGCTTGGGTACTTGTTTGCTTGGTTACTTGGTTATTTGGATACTTGTTTGTTTGGTTACTTTGTTGCTTGATTACTTGGTTGCTTGGTTAATTGGTTGCTTGGTTACTTGGTTACTTGGTTGCTTGGGTACTTGGTTTCTTGGTTGCTTGGTTACTTGATTGCTTGTTTACTTGGTTGCTTGCTTACTTGGTTGCATGGTTACTTGTTTGCTTGGTTACTTGGTTGGTAGGTTACTTGTTTTCTTGGTTACTTGGTTACTTGGTTGCTCCGTTACTTGGTTGTTTGGTTGCTTGGGTGCTTGGTTGCTTGGTTGCTTGGTTACTTGGTTACTTGGTTGTTTTTTACTTGGTTATTAGGTTGTTTGTTACTTGGTTACTTGATTGCTTGGTTACTTGGTTATTTGGGTACTTGATTATTTGATTGCTTGGTTACTTGGTTGATTGGTTGGTTGCATGGTTGTTTGGTTGCATTCTTATTTGGTTGTTTGGTTACTTGTTTGCTTGATTACTTGATTTTTGGTTAATTGGTTACTTATTTGCTTGGTTATTTGGTTACTTTGTTATTTTGTTGCTTTGTTACTTGGTTGCTTGGTTTCTTGGTTACTTGGTTCTTTGGTTATTTGGTAATTTGATTGCTTGGTTGCTTGGTTACTTGGATGCTTATTTGCTTGGAAACTTGGTTGCTTCGTTACTAGGTTGGTTGGTTACTTGGTTGCTTGGTTACTAGGTTGCTTGGTTACATGGTTCCTTGCTTACTTGGTTGCCTGGTTACTTGGTTATTTTGTTACTTTGTTACTTAGTTACTTGGTTATTGCTTTATTGGATTATTGTGTTAATGGTTTATTGAGTTACTGAGTTACTGAGTTACAGAGTTACTTAGTTACACGGTTACTTTGTTGCTTGGTCATTTGATTGCTTGGTTACTTGGTTGCTTGGTTGCTTGCTGTTTGGTTGCTTGGTTGCGCCTATTTGGTTGCTTGGTTACTTGTTGGTTTGGTTACTTGGTTGCTTGGTTGCTTTGGTTACTTGGTTGCTTGGCTATTTTGGTTGCTTGGACATTTGTTTGCTTGGCTATTTGGTTGCTTGGTTGCTTGGTTACTTGGATGCTTGGTTATTTGGTCGCTTGTTTATTTGGTTGTTTGGTAACTTTGTTGCTTGGTTACTTAGTTGCTTGGATACCTGGTTTCAAGGTTACTTGGTTGCTTGTTTCCTTTTTTTTTTTAATTGGTTGCTTGGTTACTTGGTTGCTTTAAATTTCCTGGTTGCTTGGTTACTTGGTTGCTTGGTTATTTGGTTGCTTGGACATTTGTTTGCTTGGCTATTTGGTTGCTTGGTTACTTTGTTGCTTGGTTACACGGTTGCTTGGTTACTTGTTTGCTTGGTTACTTGGTTGCTTGCTTGGTTACT
>JAODUO010004693.1:0-11215 GCA_025642075.2 Ridgeia piscesae
TTTCCCCAGGGACAAAAGGTGAGCCCAAAGGTCCTTCGATGCACCCAAGTTGTTTAGTGTCATTTCCCTTTTCTTAAAACCCCACGGGCCATGTGTTAATTGTAATTTCCTCCCAAAAAAACAAAAAATTTTTTTGTAGTTTTTAATTTTTCTCTTTTGAAAAATGAAGACCGATGGTGTGTAAATTGGATTCTTCTATTGAACAAGTGTTAATTGGAAAAAACCCCCCCTCCTATTTAACCCAAAAAGATGTGTAGTCCAAAAAAGTCTCTTAATTTAAATGTTTTATTCAAATTTTTCTCCCTTGAAAAAATGCACAAATTGGAATTAAGGGGGTCTCTTAGGTTAAAACAATGGTTTTTGTTAATTTCTTTTAGCCCAACAAAAAAATGTTTGTTCCATTTTTTTAGTTCCGGGAAAAAAGTGGAAAAATTTAAAAACCCCCTTTCTAGTAAGACAATGTTAAAAAAGTCAAAATTTTTTTTCTAAATTTAACAATTTTTTATTGTAAATGTTCCTTTTTTATTGGTGGGGTTTTTAAATTTTCCCTGGTGGCCCCTTTTATTTTTTTTCCCGGGCCCACCCCGGGGGAGAAACCCCCCTTTTTTTTAAAAAAAAATTTTATTTAAATTTAAAAAAAAAAAAATGGGGGTTTTTAAAAACCCCAAAATTAGTTCCATGTTCCTTGAGCCCCGGCACCCCCCTTCAATGGTGTCATTCTCCTCCGAGTCCACAACAATGTGTTTAGTTTCAAAGTTTTCCTGAGGCGCAAAATGGTTTGAGTTGTCAAATGTCCCTTTATCTACAAAAATTGTTTTATTTTCAAATGTTCCCTTTTAAGGTGACAACAATGGTTTGTTGGTTTCAAAGTTCCTCTCTTAATCCCCACAGACCAATTTTTAAGGCAAAATTTTTTAATGTGGGACCAATTATTTGTATTTTCAAATTTCCCAAAACACAACAATTGGGGGTTTTTGGCCAAAATTCTTTAATGGACAGCAAAGTTGAAACCCCAAAAGTTCCCCCCCATTACAGACAAATTTTATCCCCAAATTTTTTTTAAGTTCTTCCCAAAAATAGAGTTTTCAAATGTTTTCTAAGTTTTACACAATTTTTAGGTTTTAAAGGGTTTAATGCGAAAATGTGATTTTAAAGGGCTCAATCACAACAATTTTTTTCCAACTCCAATCACCATTTTATTTTCCAATTTCTCCAATCGCAACAAATTTAATTCAAAAATTTTTCCCCAAATCACAACAATTTTTAGTCAAAGCCAATCCCGAAACCCAATATTTATAGTTTTCGTGTGCACAGAGGGGTTTTGTATGAAATTCTCAATCTGACAGACAAAGATTTGGAATGCAAATTTCCCCTAAGGTTTACCCAAAAGAGTTGTGTTAACCAAAAATTCTCCGTCCGCCAAAAGTATTTTATTTTCAAAGTTTAAAGGGGGAAGGCAGAATGAGTGTAGGCTGTTTTCCCGTGTGCGACGTTTTGTTGAGTTGGCAAATTCCCCAGTTAAAACAAAGAGGTGAAAACAAAGCCCCAAATGTTACACCCCAAAAAAAATCAAATGTTCTCTAATGTGACAACGATGAGTTGTAGTTTAAAGTTTTAAGGTTTACCCGAATATGTGAAACAAATGTTCCAAGTGCTGACAAAGAATGTGTTTATTACAAAGCCTAAATCTGGGCAGAATATTTGTGGAACAAAGCCAAGGGTTCAAAAATGATTTTAATTGTTAAACCAAGTCGAAAACAAAATGTTTTTGCAAATGCCTAATCTAAAAATTAATTTTTAAAATAAAGTTTTTTTTGAAAAAATAAATTTTTTTGTTATCAAAGGGAAAACACAGACAGAAAGATGTTGTATTGAAATTTTTCAAGGGGTTTCAGAAGATTTTGATGCAAAAGGCCAAGTGCTGCGGGAGTGGTTTTTGTTGGTTTTCCTTTTTCCCAATGTGACAAACAGTTTGGGGTTTAGTTTTTGGGGGCTAAGGGTGCAGACCGAGGAAGGGGTGTTGGAAAACCCATCTAAAGACAAAAGTTTTTGTTGCAAAGGTTTTAAGTCCCGACAACAAATGGTGTTATTGCCTCAATAAAATGAGGATTACTTAAAACTTTACTGGTTGTGCATTTGGGCGGGAACCCCCCGAATTTTTGGGGGAACAAGAGACAAGAATGTAGGATGAATAAAAAAAAAACCTTTAACATGACAGTTTAAACCGTAAAATGCAATTTCGTTTCTTCTTTGAACAATCATATTTATTATCTTTACAGTTAAACAATTTTAGTTTTATATTATTTTTACAATGATTTTATTTAATATTTTTGAAACCTAATTTAAACATGTAAAGATAATAAAAATTTAGTTCAAAAGGGAAAAAAAGAAATTGCATTTTACGGTTAAAAACTTTTGTATTGTTTTAATTACATTCAAATAATTTGGGAAAAAAATACACTTGGGAAAAAAACAATGGGGAAAGTGCCCTGGGGGGTTGTTGGTTGGTTTTTGTAAATTTAAAATTGATTAAAGTTGCGTTCTAGACTGGGGGCCCGGAAAAGGGGGGGCCCGGGGGAAGGGGGATTTGGGGCGACCCAAAAACATGTTTTGTCGCCCCAATCATTTCCCCGCCCAAACTCGCTGTTCCAAGCCCATCAAAACAATTGTTTGTAATTCAAACGTAACACAACCGTAGGCGACTTCCCCATTGTAATTTTTCCAAAATTTTAAATCTTCCTGCCCTATAATGTTTAAATTAAAAAATTCAAACACTAACCTATTTCCCTTTTCCTTTTGGGGAATTTCATTTTTTTTTTTCATAAAATTTTTTTTAATAATTATTATTAGGTATTCAAAAACTTTTTTGAAATTTTGTCTGTTTGAATATCAAATTTAAAAAATTTTTAACTGCGTGTTTAAAATGATTTTGCCAAAGTGAAACAGGGTTCCCCCTTTAATGGGTTTAAAAAACCCCGTATTGTTCAGTCCCCTTGTGACCTTTTGGTTTTATTTTTCGTCCCTCTTTCCACCACAACACCTCCCGTAGTTCCCCTCCAAGAACCCAACCCTTTTAAGTTTTTGTGATCTGCTTTTTCCCCGGGAAAAACAAACTTTTTTTGTTGATTTGAAACCGACAATCCAAAATCACGCGTCGACTTGGGCAGACAAAACCCTCTTCTGCTGCAGATTGGCCTTTTTCCCCTCCAAAATGGCTGTGCCAAAAGAACATTTAAAACACAAAACTCTTCCCGAACACTTAAGGAAAATTTTTTATTCAAACTTTGTCGTCGATTAGAGAAAATTTGATCAACTTTGTCTGTCAGACTAGGACATTTGACAACTACAACATCATTCTGTCTGTCAGCACTTAGAGAACATTTGATAACTACAACACATCTGTCTTCAGCACTTAGAGAACATTTGACAACTAATTTCTTGGTCTGTCAGCCTTGAGAAAATTGACAACTACAAATCATTGCTGTCAGCATTGAGACAGGGTTTATTCATTTTGTCAGCACTTAGAGAATTTGACAACTACAACATCATCTGTCTGTCAGCACTTAGAGAACATTTGCAACTACAACATCATTTGTTGTTCACTTGGTAATTTTTAAACTACAACACACTGTCTGTAGTCATTAGAGAACATTGAAACTACATCATCTGTTGTGTTGGAGTTTGTTTCAACTTTTGCTTCATTTAAGATTGCAACTATCATTTGTTTGTCAGATTGAGACATTGACAGGTCAAATCATTGTCTTAGCATAGGAACTTGATAACATCAATGCTTAACACAACATTTGACTAATGGAATGCATTTAAACCCACTTATTGTCTTCACATTGAGCTTAAATCATCACCGTGTCTGCGACTTGCTACTCAGGGCATGTAGCACAGAAGGATTGTGAGCTAATACAAACACACTGGTCAGCACTGAGAACAATTTGACTAACATTACATCTGCACACTTTTTCTTTTTATTGACAATAACGTTTCTGTTGTCATACTAAAAATTTGACTCAATCATTCTGTCTGGAGCACTGTGATACAATCAATAACCTATTGTACACTGACATGACTACCATGTCTGCAGCACTAAAAAATGAACAACATATTTGTTAATGAGAAATAATTTAGACAATTTAACATCTTACTGAGATTTGAAATTTGTCTACCTATCGTTACATTTAAATAACATAATTCATTTTTGAAATTTGACAACTAAAAATTGTTCCTGAATTAAAACATTGACAACTACAACCCATTCTGTCTGTCATATAGAGAACATTTGACAACTACAACACATTTGTCTGTCAGCACTAAAGAAATTGATAATCAACTATTTTGTCGACTCAGATTTAAATAGAGATGGTTTTTAAAAAGAATCACTCAATCCTCTGCAACTTACAGCTCACATCATTTCACAGAGAACATGACAATAAACACATGTAATTTTGGATTACTGTCTGTCAGCACTATAGAGAACATAAATTGACAGAAAGCAGCAACTACAACACATCTGTGTCAGCACTAAGGAGAACATTTGACAACTACAAAATCTTGTCTGTTTTCCAGATCAGAGACTACACACAACATCTTCTGTCCGCAAAACCTAGAAACATTGAAAAAATACACTCTCATCGCACAAGAACATTTGACACTTTCACACCACTCCTGCTCTCAAGAAAATGATTATATTCTATTCATTTAAAAAATCACTTGTTGTAGCACTTTAGGGTTATTTGACAACTACAACATTGTTATTTTTGTTAAAAAAATTTTGCACATTAGAGAACATTTGAATAAAAATATATCTGGCTTGAGCAAGTATGAGAACATTTGAAACTACAACATATCATGTACATAAAGACATTTAAAATTGCAACATATATAAAACAAGAGAGAACAAATACAACTTAAAATTTCACTGTTGTTCAGCACTGTGGAAGTTTACTCAACACACGTCTACTTTTTCATAGTCACACTAGAACTTTGACAACTACAACATACCACTCTGTCTGTCAGCACTTAGAACCATTGACAACTACAACACACTCTGTCTGTCAGCACTTTTGACATTGAACTTTTCTTCTGTCTTCAGCCTTAGAGAACATTCTTACCTTTCCAAGGCTAGACAGACAAGTTTTAGTGCAAATGTTCTCTAGGTGATCAGACAGAGATTTGTAGTTGTCAAATGTTCTAAGTGTGACAGACAGATGATGTTGTAGTTGTCAAATGTTCTTTAAATGCTGACAGACAGAGTGGGTTTTAGTTGCAAATGGTCTCTAAGTGTGAGACAGAATGATGTTGTAGTTGTAAATGTTCTCTTAAATGCTGACAGACAGAGTGATGTTGTAGTTGTCAATGTTCTCTAAGGACAGACAGAGGGTTGAGGTTTTAAAAGTTCTCTAAGTGCTGACGACAGAGTGGGTTTTTAGTTTCAAATGTTCTCAAGTGTGACAGACAGAATGTGTTGTAGTTGTCAAAAGTTCTCCAAGTGTGACAGACAGATGGTGTTGTAGTTTTCAAATGGTCTCTAAATGCTGACAGCTTCTCTCAGCAGCCACCGTCCAGTCGCCTTCTCAAGAAAATGTATTAATATTAAACATATTTAAATTTTTTACCACCCAAAAATCCATGTTGTTGTGTAGACATTCTAGTGGGTTATGTATGACCAGAGCTTTAGTCAAAATGTTGTTTTGATTTTTTTTAATTGTGTAAAGAATAAAAAAGTTTGTATTTCTGCCAACAAATATCTTTCAAACTATTGATGATTTAAGAAAAATAATATCTGGTCACCGCATTGAGCGAAGTATGCTGAATGCAAGTTTCAAATCCACAATCATAAATACAATATATATATATAAATGACCATTTAAAAAAATTTGCATACATAAAATATAGAAAAAACAAGATGAGATACAAAATCACATCACATTAAGGAGATTTTCCCACGGGTTGATGATTGGACGGCGGCTGTCGGAATGGTGGTGGGACTCGTCTAATGTCACACTTGTCTTACTTTCAGTTTGTCACTAGTCACCTACTGATGAAATTTTTCTGTTGTAGCATCGCACACAGTTCACCACAGCACTAGTTTGTGTTAGTTCGCTCAGTGTCCACCCCACGGCACTACTAGTGCTGGCGCAGAACGTCTTTCTATATAGCGCACCCGTCTTTCGTTTAGCTCTGTCTTCTGTTCATGGGTTCTTTCTTTCCAACCGGTGTAGAGGGGACGGAATACACACTGTACATCTAGCGCCTCCTGGTGGCCAATCAGGATAGTTTACACCCCTGCGCACAGTTTCCCACGCCTTGCACTGTGTCTCGCATCATTTCAGGAGGGTCTTAGACTTGGGGAAAAAACAAGCACCTTCTGCGGCACACCTAATTACATTGCCCCCGAGATCCTGCGAGGTGTTGACTATGGTATGTGGCACCGGCATGCATGCGCGTGTGTGCATGCGCGATCGCACGTATGTGACATGCATGTTGCGTTCGTGACTTCCGTTGATCTATGGGAAACGTGTTGAGCTTCGCTTGTGAAAGCCAGCTGTACGATAAGACATCACATTTGAAACAGTGTAGAACTGTTTGTAAGTGTTCAGGGGACTGATATATCAGTAATGCCCATCGGTTCTTTACAGCGTCACTGATAAGTCAGAAACACTTGCAATGCAACCTTGTAACAAGTAACTGCATGTTGTACTTACACAGCGACATCTTGACAGGTGCAGTGTTTCAGTGATTTACTGCACTGGCTTCTTTTGACCGTCTTGTAAGCCTGCCATGATTTTATGTGGCATCAGGACAAAGAAATGTCCGTGTGTTTGCATGAAGTGTGGATGAGGCAGTCTTGAAGGCACATTACTACATTGTCATGGCTGTTTTCTGTCTGCATGAAATCTTACACTGTCACATTCTGATGTTTTGTTACACTATACACTGAAACAAGTCTTGCATTGTGACTCTACTCAGGGTATAACGTCCCTCCAGATTGTTTGTTACAATCTTTTGTAACAACATTGTTGATTGGGTGTTTATGTAACAATGTTACCAGAAGCTTATATGACAACCATAGCATATGTGTGTGTGTCGTCTTTCAATTTTGAAGACAGTTATCAGGTCAGTAATAGTCAATTCCTTGCAAGCGTTGATATGTCGGTTCTTGCTGGTCAATTTGAAATGAGATGATGGAATGCACCTATTGTCTTGCTTGGAAGCTTCCATGATTATCATCATGGGTGTGGCACATAATTCTTGGCTTCAAGGAAATTGACTATTACTTCCTGAAACTGTTTAAAATTGAAAGAGGCCCCAAACATAAGGGCAAAGGTTTGTCAAAAATTTTGGGGGACTTTTAAAAAATAAAGGGTCAAAAAATTTAAGGGGCTTTTTTTCAGTGTATAGTGTAACAAAACATCAAATTGACATGAAATTTCATTTGGTTTAAAAAGATACTTTTTGGTTGTCCTTAATTAGAAAAAACATTTTTTTATGCCACATAAAATCATGGCAGGCTTACAAGACGGTCAAAAGAAGCCAGTGCAGTAAATCACTGAAACACTGCACCTGTCAAGATGTCGCTGTGTAAGTACAACATGCAGTTACTTGTTACAAGGTTGCATTGCAAGTGTTTCTGACTTATCAGTGACGCTGTAAAGAACCGATGGGCATTACTGATATATCAGTCCCCTGAACACTTACAAACAGTTCTACACTGTTTCAAATGTGATGTCTTATCGTACAGCTGGCTTTCACAAGCGAAGCTCAACACGTTTCCCATAGATCAACGGAAGTCACGAACGCAACATGCATGTCACATACGTGCGATCGCGCATGCACACACGCGCATGCATGCCGGGTTGCCCCCAACCCAAAATTAAACCCCCCTTAAAATCCAAAACAAAACCTAAGGCGTGGGAAACTGTGCGCAGGGGTGTAAACTATCCTGATTGGCCACCAGGAGGCGCTAGATGTACAGTGTGTATTCCGTCCCCTCTACACCGGTTGGAAAGAAAGAACCCATGAACAGAAGACAGAGCTAAACGAAAGACGGGTGCGCTATATAGAAAGACGTTCTGCGCCAGCACTAGTAGTGCCGTGGGGTGGACACTGAGCGAACTAACACAAACTAGTGCTGTGGTGAACTGTGTGCGATGCTACAACAGAAAAATTTCATCAGTAGGTGACTAGTGACAAACTGAAAGTAAGACAAGTGTGACATTAGACGAGTCCCACCACCATTCCAAAAGCCGCCGTCCAATCATCAACCCTGGGAAAATCTCCTTAATGTGATGTGATTTTGTATCTCATCTTGTTTTTTCTATATTTTATGTATGCAAATTTTTTTAAATGGTCATTTATATATATATATTGTATTTATGATTGTGGATTTGAAACTTGCATTCAGCATACTTCGCTCAATGCGGTGACCAGATATTATTTTTCTTAAATCATCAATAGTTTGAAAGATATTTGTTGGCAGAAATACAAACTTTTTTATTCTTTACACAATTAAAAAAAATCAAAACAACATTTTGACTAAAGCTCTGGTCATACATAACCCACTAGAATGTCTACACAACAACATGGATTTTTGGGTGGTAAAAAATTTAAATATGTTTAATATTAATACATTTTCTTGAGAAGGCGACTGGACGGTGGCTGCTGAGAGAAGCTGAGGGAAGATCCCGCTAGTCGTGTGTCGGCGGGATGGAGGAGGTGCCTACCATATTCTTCCCCACGCAACATTTCTGGAGCGATATAATTTGGCGTGCCACAGAAAGTACTGGTTGTGTCCCCGCGCTGTAGTCCTTCCTGTCATGGGAAACACAGCACACAGCAGTGAGAACACAACAGGCTCCTGTCAGACTGACACTTCCATTAGTCTGTCAATACTCATGCTGTCATTTCCTGTCAATCTATACAACTCACGGATCCATCGTGATTAATGTGTGAAGTTTCCAATCACAACAAATTACACCCAAAAATTAATTATTACATGTAGTATATTTAATTGTGGTGCTCTTTGTGAAATCTGAATGTACCGCATGGCTGTGTAAGTTGGTATTCATAGGTACTATTGAACACAGTGATTACATCTTCTGAAGAAAACCACCCCATCTCCTATTTAACCAAACATGCACTGTACGTACGTACACAAAATAGCTACTGACTTAATAATTATTTATTACTGTTATAAATATTACAAATTGTTACAATCAACACTTGTTAAACATGTGCACAAATCATGCAAGAATATAACGGGTCTGCAATAGAACAATTAGGTTATAATACATTCATGGATATTTTCGATATATCATTTCAGTTGTTCAGCACATTATCTAACAAAATGAATTAATGTGCTCCATTATTATGAATAGTAGTATCCGGATCCAAAGAGTAAGAGCAAAGTTTAACAACACATCTTTCTAGTAAGACAACTGCTCATAAAATTGTGCATAACATTGTAATTTTCAATCAAGTTTATATCAACTTCTATATTATATGTAAATGTCATCACTTTTTTATTGCGGCTTGCTGCAGTCTCCATTACACCGACTACCACTAGATGGCAGCATGCTAGCACATATTTATTTTTTTTTCATTGGGAAAAATTTTAAAACCCCCAAAGAAAAAAAAAACCTTGACTTTGCGAAATAAAAAAAGAAAAGAAAACTGTGTAGGCAATGATGTTTAATGACTGTCCCCACACATTGACGTCATCCAGTGTTAGACCTGTGTAGCCCTGGCACCCACCTTACACATGCCGTAGTCGGTCAGCTTAACATGACCCTCCGAGTCCAGCAAAAATTGAAGCCTTTCCAAATTAAAAAAAATTGGTTTGGGGGCTATATAACATTGCATTCTCCACATTAAGTGCACACACAATAGGTACTGTTGGTTCAAGGCACTTTGCATTTAACTCCCGGACAGATCCACTCATTCAAGCAAAATCTTGACTTGTGGGACCATTAATCTGTACTGCAACTACAGCACAAAGACACACACATCCACCAGTCTACAGCCAGGTACTCCTTTATACATCGGGTTTTAAAAGCCCAAAACCCAATTGAAAAACAAAACCACCCCCCCCAAAACCGGGAAAATTTCCCACCCCCTCCCTCCCCATTTTTTCCCCCAACATAAAAAGTCGTTCCCTCTTTTTTTCCCCCAACCGGGAGGCCCCCCCCCCCCATTATTCCAACCAATCTTTCCTCCACCCCCCAAAACCCAACCCCTTTTCCCAAACAAAATCTTTTCCCTTCCAAGAACACAAACCACCACCCAAACCCAACCAACCCGTGGCCCCAGTTTTTGCACTACAAAAATAAGAAAATACCCCTCATACATACGACTGAACTAAAGCATCATGGAATGAACAAAATAACACATTATAACGTTGATTCCCTAAGTGAGAGTTTGATGTTTTAACCACTGTGCTACCGTCCGCCACAGCCTACCTTTCTCATGCAGGAAGTGGAGGGCAAGGCAGATCTCGGCAGCGTAGAAGCGGGCGTGCTCCTCGGGTAGTCGACGTTGTCGCTGCATGTGGAACATCAAGTCCCCGCCGTTTACAAACTCAATCACAAAGAACAGCCTGAAATACAGCAACGAAACAAGCCATTGTATTACCCCAAATAACAAACTGGCGAAATGTTACAGATCTGAATGTGAACTATACTGGGTGAGTGAGGTGAGTGCTGAAGTTTAGCAGTTGACCTCTGCTAATAAATGAAACAAACATGTGCACAAGTAGACACTGAACAATACGACTGCTTGTTTACATTACATACAGGGAACACGTAGAATCACTGTGTGCAGAAATCACTCTTGTGGAACACAGCCAGCATTCCATAAAATGTATCTTAATTATGATTAAAACAACACAGATCGAAAATCAAAACAATACAGACTTTCTTCGCAGATGCCTATCCATAATAATTAATTAGAAAGGACTGACAAGATTATTATGAAAAAATAAATAAACTGAAACAGTTCCATCCAACAGGAGGAAAACACAGGGACTAGGATAGTGTTTGGCAATGACATCTCAAGGCATATATTTGGCAGAAGACTACATCTGGAACAAACTGACAATGGCCAAATGTGGGACGTTTTTGGTTTGAATTTCTAGAATGTCAAAACTTTGTCTTAACTGGGCGTTGGAAAACAGGAGTGCCCGACCGACGAGGAAAGGGGTGAAAGG
>JAODUO010004694.1:0-10274 GCA_025642075.2 Ridgeia piscesae
ATTATAGAATCTAAATTATAACTGCAAGCCCATGTATGCATAGACACTTTCCTATTTGACATTCTTTCATACTACCCTAAGTATACAGTACACTCATTTTACGGCTCGCAGACTAACACTCAAAAGTGATATTAAACTAGTCATTGTCATAGCACCTGGATTACGATCTGCCTCATTGTGGTCTAAAAGGTAACAAGTCATGTGACATCAAAACCTACATCTGTACGTTATACACTGGCATGCCAATGAATGGGTATTTCTGTATGAAACCAGTTTTTAAACATCAGAACTGGTAGTCCATGTTGTTTGTTATAAATTCAACTGATAATATCTATTGACTCTTTTCTAATTAAGTAAAACTTGTAAAATTCGACGAAAAGACAAGACATTCCATACATCCAGGCATTCCTTTCCGTCTGAAAAACACACATCCAGAAAAACACGATATAAGCCGATCAATGATGTTGTCCCACCAAGCCACAGTGTGGCGCCACTGTTACATAACCATACATTTCGAATGTATAGCATGCCTTTAGGGAACGATTTGAGAATCAGAACACTCTCTAGCATGCCATATACCGTATAAAATATACAGCAATACTGTATACCATAACACAGCCAATCCCAGTGCCTACCGAGGTCAGAGTCGATGGCAGTCACCCTGGTGAGGAGGGTGTTGATCTGAGCATCCTCAGGAATCATCAGTTGATAGCTGCTCATTGTGAAGACCGGGGCTTGTCGTTGACTCACTCAGTGTGATGTAGACACGACTGGTACAACTGCGACCGCCCCCGTCCGTGGCCCGCACAGTCAGCGTGTACTTGTCCACTGACTCGCGGTCCAACACATCCGCTGTTGAGACGATCCCTGCAGACAGATGGACGGAGTACAGCAATTGAACTGGAGCTGGTGGCATCTGTATAAAATCTGTGGACACGGGTGAGGGCAGAGCTTAGGTTTAAGAACATCTGAAATTATGGCCACTTTCGAAGCCCTTCTTTGAGATCACTTTCCTACCCTACACTTTCGGTGGCTGCATGCGTCAATGATGACTCCTGCCTGTACTAATTCATGATTACACCTAACAATTGTGTTCAATTGTGTACGTTGCTCCACTCAGCTGGACTTGTCATTAATGAAGTTTTACTATTGTTACTGTTTCCATCCACTTAAAAAATATAAATAAATGAGGCAAATGCTTCAACCAATGCAAGCAGCAGGAAAATGTTTAAAAAATTTAAATTACTAAGTATTGCAGAACAGTACAGATTAGTAAAGGTCTCCAGAATGTGTTCACACTGACTTACTAGTTGAGGTTTGTTCCAGTTTCTATGACTCACTCAGTTAATCTGCTACATTTCTCTGCTATCTAAGCCTAAGATCACCCGTTTCCAAACAACTTTTTCTTCCTAAAACTAAGCTGAACATTAGCAAACGTGCTTTCTTTGTGGCTGCGCCAACAATTTGGAATCAACTTCCTATTACGATTAAATCTTCTGAAACGATGGTACTTTAGTAAAAAATTGAAAACATGTTTGTTTGAAATTGTTTTTCCACCATAAATTTTCGGCGGTTCCGTGCTCTAAGGACAACTTTTGCACGTCCCTGTATATGACTAGCCAAATGATTTTGTTTGTTGCGCCTCTGAGCTTGAATTTTTTCAAGGATACAGGCGCTATAGAAATTTGACAATTATTACTATGATCTTGTTTAATCTCGCCAAGATTAATAAAAAACATCTCAGTTTGAACAATTTGCTTTACATGCACGAATAATAAAAAGTGAAAATGCCCATTCAATGTCTTCGCGTTTCGACGCTGAACATAAATGTGAATAAACGACCATTGACATGCCAGCCTCTGCCACCTACCGAGTGTCTTGTGGATCTTGAAGGTGCCGTCAGCCGTAGAGTCGAGGGAGTATTCGATGGCAGAGTTGACACTTCCAGGCTCGTCCTCATCGCTGGCCGTCACTCGCACAATCACTGTGCCAACGGGGACGTTCTCCGCCACCACCTTCTCATACATCGGCTGAAACATAGGTGCACAGTGTTCTAGGTTGGTGTTGGGAATCGGGAATGAGTGAATGAATGAATCCTTATCATAGCTTTATGCAGAGACCCGGCCACCCATCATTTGAACAGGTAATACCTGTTGTGGATGGGTAAAAATCTGTCTAAGTTGTTACTTGGTAAATCGCCATCGATGACATTACTGCAGTTGCCAAAAAAATTGCAAAAAATATATAAAATATTCAAGAGGGCATTAATCCATGATTAATGCTATCTATGCTCCACATAGAGAATAATTGTGCTTAAGACAATTTGAATAGCAGATATCGTCAATGCCGCAATAATGGCCTATCGTATTCAAGTGTCACATTGTGCAGCCACAAAGCGGACTGTTGTAATGAAATGGCTAACTGAAGTGGTTTGTGTTCCATAATGACATAATGCCTACAAACTTACTTTTTAAATATTATTAAGACGGTATACTTAAATTCAAATGCCTTTTGACATGTGAACTTCTTGCAGTAAATATATGTTGTGTTTAAATCATAATAAAACACCAAACATTTCAGTCTGTTTGGCAGCAGATAACCTTCGAGTCTGTCAACAACAAAGCAGTACACTCACCATATAACAGACAGGACTGTTGTCATTCGCATCGAGTACACTGACACGTACTTCGGCCGAGGTGACAAAGGCGCCATCTGTTGCCATTATCTTCAACTTATAGCGAGACTTCCTCTCCCGATCAAGCTCCTTGTTCACATAAACCTCTCCCCCAGGTCGGACGCGAATTGTCCCCGTTTATCCCCGTCACATATGTGGTAGACGACTTGGCATTGATCTCTAAGTCCGCTCGGTCGTGCTCACTTTAACGACAATTGTTCCTGGTAGTGCATCCTCCCTCACCGACGCGTCATAAATCCGCCGACTAAACACAGGGGGTTCATCGTTGTGATCCGTGATCGTCACTTCAATAATGGTTGTATCCGACAACGCTGGAGTTCCGTGGTCCATTGCGACAACATGAAGCTCATACGATGCAGTCGTCTCCCGGTCAAGCTTCACAAGCGTGTTGATCCACCCCGAATGAGCATTAACGGAGAAAACACTCAAAAACTCGGTGCTGACTGGTGCAAACATGTAGCTGATATCGGCGCTTGGTCCAGCGTCAGTGTCGTGCGCCACCACTTGGACGATACTCGAACCGATCGCTGCATTCTCGGCTAGACTCACACGATATGGATTCGACTCAAACTTCGGCGCGTTGTCGTTAACGTCCATCAACTGAACAGTGATACGAACGAAGCCAACCAGTGACGGACTGGTCTGTGTCTCTGCGCGAACCGTTAGCTCAAATCTCTCCGTGGTCTCGCGATCTAGCGCCTCAATCACCCGTATCTGACCATTGTCATTGATGGGAACTTAGCGGGGTTATTAGAGTAGTCCATCGCCCCCGCCACTATGCTGTATGTCAACGTGTCGCTGCTCTGTACTTAAAAGTGGCGATGACAGAGCCGACCGACAGATCCTCAGAGATGAAATACTTGTAGGAAGGCTTCGGGAAGTGGGAGGGGAGTCCTCGGCCCCCATCACATACACCTCTACTGGGACGTCATTCTCCTGTGGTGGACTGCCCAGGTCCGTGGCACGAACAAACAGTTGGAACAACTCGTTCTCTGCAAATACACAACTCGCAGTAAAGTCTTGCTGTCGTGGAACCCTAGTTCACAGTCGCAACAGATCAGAATCATTAGACATGAATTAGCTACAGTGTCAGATGATCCTCAAGAGATTAAACAGTTCATTCCAAATGTGACTACAGCTATAGACTGCGAAGGATAAGATTAGTTTCAATTTAAAAAGTATCCCGTCTCACAGCAATCGTTGCTTCGACGTATTATCTTCCTGATAATTTTTGTTTCAATGTTTAGCGTTTGTATCTTGCAAGCAAGATACGGTTTGAGGAAAGAGAAGAACATCAAAGAGTTTAGAGGGCTCGAGGAAGGAAAGCTGGAGAGAATTGGTCAAAGAACCCACCAGTGGTATTCCAACTGAACCCAGCATTTTCAACATGTGAGAGCAGACTACCCTTTACCATTTATTCCCTGTGACACTCAGATAGTGGAATAGACTCCCCACAAGCCTATCAGCCACCACATGCCCAGAAGCTTTCAGGGCTGGCCTTCGTGCCTTAACATCTGCTTTAATTTCTTCACCATAATGATACATTTTTAAATCACCAGAGGTCCATACAATAACTTTATTAATGTTTTGATTTTTTATATTAACTGTTTGTTTTTAAAAGAGCATACGCCGCCCCCCCCCCCCCCCCAAGCTTCTTGGACTTTAACGCCCTCCCCCGGCCCAGTCCCGTATATGGAAGAAGAACACAACTGTCTTGAACCGAGTAAAATGACACAACAGTGGCATATAATAGTGACACAATATAGTGACATATTGATCACATGACATAGTGATATGTTGTAGTGACATGATGCCGTGACGCGTCACAGTGACACATTGTAGTGACATGTCATACGGTAGGGACACATACCTTTGCCAGTGAGAGCCTGCTTGAGACTGATGACGCCTGATGACGTGTCGATGGTGAACCAGTCGTTGACGTGGGCAGACTGGCCGTCATAGATACTGTACTCTATGTCACTGTTACTGCCCAGGTCCTTGTCCACAGCCGTCACCTGTAACAGTGTCACATTACAGTAACCAGCATGTAATTGTTTACAGTATGTTACACAACTGATGTCATATTCCAGTGCATGGCAAGTGTAAACACATGTAACAATGTCAGATTACAGTAACTAGCATGTAATGGCTTACAGTATTTTACACAACTGATGTCATATTCCAGTGCATGCCAAGTGATTTTGTGCAGCAATAAGGTTTTTTCTAATTTATAAATATCAGTTGTGTATTTTCCCAAACATATTTTGGTCTGTGAATAGTATATGGATTTCTTAAAAACAAATAAAATAAATGAACTGAGCGCCACTACAGGGCAACCATATATTTCATGGGTTTTATCATGGGTTTCTTTGCTGTTATTGATGTTTTACTTTTTCATTGAGGGAGATCTGTTTTCAGATATCCCAAAATGTCACATGTATACACCTGTAATAAAGATTAATAAACAATACAGAGCGTTTTAAATTAAACATGCAGACTTTAATAAAGCCAAAAAAAAAAAAAAAAAATTCCGGGGAAAAAAACATTCCCCCCTTATTGGTGGGGGTTAATTAAAATTGTAATTTATTTAATTTATTTTTAATATTTTAATAACCCCCAAATTTAAAAATACCAAAGGAAACTTTTTCAAAAAAAATTTTGAAAAAGGTAAAAAGTTTTGAAAAAAAATTAAGGTTTTTTTAACAAAAACTTTAACCTTAGCCAAAAAAACAAAACTTTTGGGGGCCTTTTTTAAAAAAAAAAAAAAAAAAACCTTTTTTTTTTAGGGAAAAAAGGAAAAAAAAAAAAGGTTTTTTTTGAAAAAAGGTTTTTTTGGGGCGGTTCAGCGGGTTTTTGAACGGTTTTTCCCCTTGTTACCTGGGTCAACGCCCCACTTCACACCTCCATCCTACAGGTGAGGCAGCTGTGTGGCTAAGTAGATTGTTACTATGTCTACATACCTTTCAAATGTGATAGTTCTTTATTTATTTGTTATTAAATATTAATAATAATAAATACATTTTATAACACCATATGATGTATCGGAATGTGCTATTAAAGTCTGCATGTTTAATTTAAAACGCTCTGTATTGTTTATTAATCTTTATTACAGGTGTATACATGTGACATTTTGGGATATCTGAAAACAGATCTCCCTCAATGAAAAAGTAAAACATCAATAACAGCAAAGAAACCCATGATAAAACCCATGAAATATATGGTTGCCCTGTAGTGGCGCTCAGTTCATTTATTTTATTTGTTTTTAAGAAATCCATATACTATTCACAGACCAAAATATGTTTGGGAAAATACACAACTGATATTTATAAATTAGAAAAAACCTTATTGCTGCACAAAATCACTTGGCATGCACTGGAATATGACATCAGTTGTGTAAAATACTGTAAGCCATTACATGCTAGTTACTGTAATCTGACATTGTTACATGTGTTTACACTTGCCATGCACTGGAATATGACATCAGTTGTGTAACATACTGTAAACAATTACATGCTGGTTACTGTAATGTGACACTGTTACAGGTGACGGCTGTGGACAAGGACCTGGGCAGTAACAGTGACATAGAGTACAGTATCTATGACGGCCAGTCTGCCCACGTCAACGACTGGTTCACCATCGACACGTCATCAGGCGTCATCAGTCTCAAGCAGGCTCTCACTGGCAAAGGTATGTGTCCCTACCGTATGACATGTCACTACAATGTGTCACTGTGACGCGTCACGGCATCATGTCACTACAACATATCACTATGTCATGTGATCAATATGTCACTATATTGTGTCACTATTATATGCCACTGTTGTGTCATTTTACTCGGTTCAAGACAGTTGTGTTCTTTTTCCTTTTACTAGGTTTTAATTTTAAACTTTGGGGGGGGGAAGGGGGGGTATGCTTTTCTTAAAAAAAAAGATTAATATAAAAAAAAAATAAAAATTTAAAAAAAAACCCCCGTTTAAAAACAAGGGGGGGTTAAACATTAAATAATTTTTTTTCCCCCCCCCAAAAACTTTAAAAAAACCCCACCAATTTTCCCCACTTTTTTCCCCGACCCTCAAACCTTTAGTTTTCTCTTTTTTCAAAACCTTCTTTTGAAAATCAAAACCCAAAAATTGCAAAAAAAATGGAAAATAAAACTGAACAAAGATTCTGTGAACGGGGCTTTTTAAATTAAACAATCATCCTTTCCTTTCTGAGTCACATTTTAAAGAAAGTTTTTTCTCTTTGGGTTTGCATGAGCAACAGCAAGACTGCTGTTGGGCGTAACTGGGTTTCCCGACACAAACTTTACTCATTTGTATTTCAAAAGAGGGTTAAATGTTTTTCCCAGGACCCATCCCCCCAAAGGGGAAAAATTTCCCCAAAGGGGTTTTTATCCAGGATTCCCATTCCCAACCTTTACAAGTATTTATTTAATTGTTCCCTTCAGACGTTAATACGAAGGGGCCGTTAATACACATAGTCGGGGGGGGGGGACTCTAAAAACCCCCCCCCAATTAAAATGCAATGGTCAATAGGGGGGAAAGGGGAATGCAACCCCGGAGGTTTTCTAAATTCCGGGAAGAACCCAAATTCCGGTTCCTTCACCCATTTGGATTAAAAACCCCCAATTTGAGTCAAAAACGGTTTGGCTAGGAGAATCGGACGTTCATAGCCCGGGTTTCCCGCCCCCAGTGGAACCAAATTTTTTCCTACATTGCCCAGTTTACCAGTTTTAAAATGGTTTCCCCCTTAGCATGGGGTGGACAACACCTTTGAATTAGAGCAGGGCTGGATGCTTTAATGAAATTAAAGTTTGATTGACAGGCTCCGGGTGGTAAACCTTTGACAGTTTAAGACGGAAAGCCAAAAAACCTCCTTTAAAAATTTAAAGGTTTTAGGGAATAACAAACAAAATTGTGTTTAAAAGAGCAAAAAACCAAAGGCCTTTATCAAAACCCGTTTTTTTCCCCCCCCCTCATGGGGAAGGGGTAAAGGCAATTGATTGCGGCTGGGGGGTTTAGTTTCGGAAGCTGATGGGGAAGGGCCGGGGTATTTGGAAATGGCCAAAAAGGCCCCGCACCTGCGAACCTGTGGGTTTTTCCTGCCCCCAAAACCAAAAGGGCCTGTCGTAGAAAATGCAACTTTTTTCCCAAAAATTCCCGTGGGAAAATGATGAAATTTTTTTTGTTTATTTAAAAGTTTAAACAATTTTTATTATTTTATTTTTCAATTTTAAAATTTTATTAAATAACCATTTAATTTTTTTTAAAAAAAATTTAAATTATGTCAAATTATAACCAAACCCTTATGTAGCCCCTTTCCATTGACTTTTTCAAATACCCTTGAAAACGTACCCATTTTCGGCTTGCAGACTCATTTAAAATTTTTTAAACAATTATTTCATGACCCGGGTTAGCTTCATTGGTTAAAATCAATCATTGAATAAATATTGAATTTGGCATGCCAATGAATGGTATTTCGATGAACATTTTAAAACAGAAATTACCATTTGGGGTTTAAACCAATGATAAATTATTGTGTCTCGAAAATCAGAAAGAAACATTCATCATCCGGCATTCCCCTCTGAAAACCACTGAAAACAGATAAAGGTCGGGGGTCCCCCGGCCCCAGTGTTGGGCCAGTTACCAACATTTGAAGGAAGAGCCTTTAAGGGCAAATTTTAATCGAAACTCCCTGCTCCATTTCCGGATAAAATAAAAGACATCGGGATCAAAACCGGCCCTCCCAGTGCCTTTAATTTAATTTATGGCAGTCAAACCCGGAGGGGGGTTTTAATTTGGGGATTTTCATTTTTTATTTTATAAAGGGTCATTGTAAACCGGGGTTTTTTATATCATGTGAGTAGACAAGACTGGTAAATTTCACCCCTCTCCCCCCGTACCTGATTTCAAGCTCGGGCCAACAAATCCCTTTGGCATCCCTAACAGGGACGGAGTTTCCTTGAACGGAACGCCGAAATTTGGTGGAAAAAAAATTTAAAAACTGTTTTAATTTTATTTTTATTTAAAAAAACTTATTACCTTTATTTCACATGTTTTTTTTAAATTAATTGAATCTAATTATTTCGGCATTGAGAATTCTATTAAATTTCTTTCAAATTTTTCCTAGTACATAATAATTAACTGGATTTAACCCTCAATATTTTTAAATTTTTCAAATTTTTTGGGAACTGATAATGTCATGTGGGATTTTCCCAAAAAAAAACCCCCCTTTTTTAAAAAAATTTTTTTTTCCCTTTTTTTTCCCCCCAAAAAATTTTGGGACCCAGAAGAAGGGGTTCAAACTCCCCTTTGGCCCTTTTCGGTGACCCCCATGGGGGAACCGGAATTAACCGCCATGAATTCCCCACCACGGTGCGGCACCCTTAAATACAAACATGGAGGTGGGAGGGTGGAGTAAGGTCGATTCACATTTATTTACGTAAAAAGACATTGAAACATTTTTTTCATTTTCGTGCTTAAAAACAAATGTTTTAAACTGGAGTTTTTTTTTCTTGGGGGATTCAAGATCATAGTAAAAATTTTCAAAATTTTAACGGTTCCTTGAAAAAAAAACTCAGGGGAACAAACTCATTTTGGGGCCCCCGGGCGGGAAAAGTTTTCCCTTGGCACGGGCCGCCAAAATTTTGGTGGAAAAACTTTTTAAAAAAAAGTTTTTTAATTTTTTTTTGACCTGTTTCAAAGGGTTTAATCTTGGAAGTTTATTCCAAAGTTGGGGAGAAAAAAAACATTTGAATTTGCATTTTGGGAAAAAAAATTTTTGGAAACTTCTTTCTTGTGCAGGAAATGTGCGATTTAATATGATCATAAAATGGCAAATAAATGTAATCAGGTTTAAAAATTCTAGATTTACTAAATTTTACTGTTTCAAACTTAAATTTTTTTTTAAATTTTCCCTTTCTTCATTTTTAAGCAGATTTAATATTTTTTTAAATATGGGAAAAAGTAAAAATAGTAAAATTTTTAAGAAAAGGGGCCACTGATACAATTGATTGTTCCAGTTTATACTAATTAGTTAACGTACATTTCCGCATCCAAGCCTAAGATAAAGGTTCCAAAAATTTTCTTCCAAAATGGGGAAATTTCAAATGTTCTTTTGCTGCGCCAACAAATTTGATCCCCAAATTCATTTAAAACCAACAGGTATTTGTAAAATTTAAACTGTTTGTTGAAAAGTTTTCCAACCCCATTTTCCGGGGGTTTGTGGCCAAGGACAACTTTGACGTCCCCAAGACGGGGGGTGATTTTTTGGGGGCCCCTACTTTAATTTTTTAAGGGAAAAGGCCTTGTTGACAATTAACTATATCTTGTTAATTCGAGGGTTAATAAAAACACCATTTGAACAATTTGCTTTACATGCACGATATAAAAGTGAAAAAGCCCTCATGTTTGCGTTTCATGACATAATGTGTAACACCCTTGACATTTAGCTTGCCCCTCTTCTTGTGGATCTTAAGGTGGTAGGTAAGTCGAGGGATATTGATGGCAGGTTTTAGTGGTTTTTTAGCGGGGAATGCCAAAATGGAAGGCTTTTTTTTTTTTAATTAAAATTTTAAAAA